>JAAMXU010004689.1:0-27139 GCA_019693545.1 Chaetoceros muelleri | reverse complement strand
ATATAGACTGCCTGCAGTATGATACCTACAGTACCTACTGCCTGTACAGTTACTGTACTTTGTGGTATCCCACAATAATCCATGGATCCGTCGATCGAGAGGAGGTAAGACAAACAAACAAACGACGAACAAACCAAAGAATGTTTGTTGGCCTTGATTCATTGCATTATTATTCCCAATGATAATTGATTGATGATTGGGATGGATAATGGATTGATAATATTTTTGTATCATCATGATCGTCCACAAAACTGATATAATGAGCCTGAAGGCAGTCAAACGCCTCTTGAACGAAAACATACCCATGGAAGTGAATGATACAATTATTGTTATTGTGATTGTTATTGCTGTTATGATTGTTGTTGTTGTTGTTGTTCAAATGATGACGACATTATCTTAGGACACCTTCAGAACCTGTAAGGGTCATGAGAAGAAAAATAATTGTTATTGTATTTTAGGAACTGATGAACAACACATCCTTGTTTGTACTTTGTGAATTCCACAATGATTGTTTGATATTCATCCATTATCAAGTAATTTCTTGATTGACCTTATTTCATTGTCTTTGAAACAGGGGATATATTACAGTGGCGAGGATAGACGAGTGAATGAATGAATGGATGGATGGATGGATGAAGCTCCCCAAGGAAAATTAGTAGTAATAACCCCCCCTCTCCCCTCTCCCTCTCTCTCTCCAGACATTGCAAATAAATGGTTGCTAACGATGCTGTAGATTGATGAATGGCTGGCATTGTTGGTCCATCGATACTTGAAAAGTATCTTTTGATATCATCGTGATCAAGAAAGCTCGAGAGAGAGGGAAAGAAAAGATATACCTGTGCGGTATAGAATATACTTTTTTGTTATTTTTCATTTTAATAATAATTTAAAATGTCAAGAGGAAAATACATACAGGAAAGAAAAAGAAATATGGACGGAGTAATGATATGTACACTGTAATAGTAGTAGCAAATAGCACCATCTCGACCACATTGCACCATAGATTTAGGTTATTTTTCATGAGAGAGCACCTGCCATGCCTTTGTAGTGAAGGGTGTTATGTTGTGTTATCACTACTGTAGGTACTTGAATGGTACCGTACCCCGGTACATGGAAAGCACTTCATTATACGTACTGTACAATAAGCAGTACATCACATTTTCCGCCGTCGCATGTACCGGGTACCAGGTACCACCAGCCGTTGCGTGCATGCAAGGTGCATACTCAACAAAATGAACACAAAAACAAAATACTCCGTACCTGTACCACACAAATACACACAGCACACAGCGACAAATGACAAATGCCCATTCATTCCCCTTATTCTTGATTTTATAATCAGCATCGTCATCATCATAGCGCAACATTCCATTTAACATGCATGCATCTATCCACTAACCAACCATGAATACTTCCAGCAGTGACAACGACGATAACGAATCCATTACCTTTTCTCCCGTTGATGAAAGCTTCATTTCCAACGAGCAGGATGATTATCATCATCATCATCATCATCATTATGATATTCCTGTTGCTACTACGAGTACTAATAATGATACTGTGAATAACGATACAGTGGTAATGGATGGAGCCAATAATACACGACAACAAGTACCGCAACAATTATTGACAACAGGGATATCCACACATCCTCCCAACAACAACAACAACAACAGCAGCAGCAGCAGCAGCAGCAGCAACCTTTCACTATTGGAAAGAATTCAACAAGCAAAGAAACAACAAACACATCAAACACGAAAAGTCGAGGAGGAGGAACCGGAGTCTTTGTTGCTTTTGCAGGATGATTTCATGAATGATGCTTCCAATGGAGAATATGGCTTTGTCCACAGACATGGAGAAAAAGACAATGGCCTCACGAAGACACAGCAGGAAAATGTTCACATGACAAGAATTCCAGATTACTCGGCAAGTGATACTATTCGAAATGACCACGTCTCTTCTTATGAATACAACAATGGGGCAGATGGTGCTGATTATGGTGGAGGAAGAAGAATAGGAGGAGGACATCAAGGCGTCTTGAGTGCACTTGCTAAGGTGGGAAATACCGTTGGATTCGTGGCCAAGAGTGCCTATCATGGAACACAATATTTGTATCATACTGTCGTGGCAAAGAATAACATCAACAATATCAACAGCAACCGTGGACAAACACAGGGAGACTTTCCTTTGCAAGAGAGAATGTACGAGATGGATTATCAACGTGAAAGTTTACTTTTGGATCCACATGAAGTTGAAGATGGGACAGTTTTACCCATGGAACAAGCTTCACCTCTTGTAGGACTGAGGAGTGGGATGATGGGATCGTCATCTTATCATAATCATGTTTCTGTTGGTATGGGTGGTAGTAGTAGTAGTAGTAGCCATCATGGTCATGCCTGCATTGGTTGTTTGTCACAGTTTTGTGTCGATGTGAAAGATATATTTATGGGATTGTCTCGAAATAAGAAATTGGCAGTGATTGCATTTGTTTTATTTCTTGTTTGGTTGTTTATTTCCGAAGAAAGGCAGCACCATCATCATCATGGTCAAGCATTGTTGTAGTACAGTACCGGTAGTAGAGCCCAGAGTGTACTGTACGTGTAGTTAGTGAGTTTTCGTAATCATGATGTTACGCACACTTTGTTCCATTTGACATATATATAAAAATATACATAGAGTCATATGGAAGACTTTCTTCATTTTTTTGCATCGGTTCTTTCTCTCTTGCTTTTTCTTCTTTGTTTGGCACACTGCTACACTAACTCCCATACTCTGTATACTTGGTTAACGCATGTGAGCAGTTGTTAGTTTTGATCCAAGCTGACCGGCCGGCCGGCAGGCAGGCAGGTGGATTCTTTTTATCAGTTCCTTCCTCTTGTTCCGTCCGTCACAGTGTTGAGGATGGATGGATGGTTGGATGGATAGATGAGAGAAATGCCAAAAAAAGCTGGGTAGTGAGAATGAGAACTGTGGGGGTCGGCAGCCGAGATGAGAACACTATTTGCTGAAATGCCTTGTAGACTCTACAGAAGACCTTCAGTACATCAAAGGTACAACACGATTGACTTTGGATTTTCCAACTGTACACTACACCCTAATCTTTCACATCACAGAACAAAAAAAAGTATGTCTCTCGTTTCATACATTACATAAAAAATAACTTACGATTGAAAATAAAAAAAAGCAACATGGTGATACCATCAACGAGCCTCCTTATTTTAATTCTTTACATTACTATTGTGCATGGTTTTACCATGAGCAGAACGATGACTATCAGAGCAAACTCCAAAAAGGTTTTAGAAGGAGAAGAAAAGGGATTGTCAATCTTCAGAAAGTCAAATGATAACTTCTTACAGGTAAGGGAGACCCGTAAATAACATTATTTCGTACTACAGTACTGTGTGTACCATTGTAAAAGCTCACGGTAGTGTAGCATGGGTACACTATGGTGAAATGCCCATGATGGGTTGAACCAGAAGGCCGGGTTGTGCCGTACTTGTGAGCTTGGCTGCCGCATACAGAACGCAATGAATACTCCGATTGATGTCTCCTACCGTTCTTGTATGTACCGTACTGTAATGTACGTGTACAGTGAGGAAAATTTTGGTGACACTACCACATGCATACAGATTCGCCCGTTGAATCTGTTACCTCTACTCTCCAGCTACGTACCCCATACGTAGAGAGCTTGGTGTTCCTTTTCCTCCTTCTCTGGTTTTCTTGTTTTTGGTGGACATGACCAATCTCCACACAAGATCAAATAATTACAATGCACACATAAATTATTATCATTACAGGCACAAAAAAGACACCGTTTTTCGATTACAATACTAATTGACGTAAAACCAACAAATCAATCAAACTTACTAACTTACTAACAAAACTTGACTTTTATTCATAACATTCATCAATCATGGGACCTCTCAAGGATACTGAAACGGACACTCATGACATCAAGGAAGACCAATTCAACAGCAATGGCGGACTAAAAGAACTACAACAGCTCCAACAGTTGAACCTAGAGGCTAGTCCCGTTTCCACTTTTGGTTACTCCAAGGACAGTTCCTCATTGAAACAAGATGCCACGATTCCAATCCTTCAAAATCCCCAACCGTTACCTGGAGACTGTGCATCGGAAGTCAAAGAGTTTATTAGCTCTCGCATAACGCCTTATCACGGCGACGAGAGTTTCCTTGCTGCTCCTACAGGTCGAACACTTGAGGCTCTCAAGAAATTTTCAGACTTGCTTCAACAGGAACGTGACAAAGGAGGAGTGTTGGACGTCGATGCGGAAACACCTTCTTCTATTACATCTCATGAACCGGGTTATATTCTATCTGCCGAAGAAGACGTGATTAAAGGACTCCAAACTGATTTCCCTCTCAAGAGAAGTTGCAAGCCTCGGGGTGGGTTCAGAACTGTGGAGAATGCTTTAAAGAGTTATGGATATGAACCAGGACAAGCCATGAGAGAAACCTACACAAAGCACGTTCAGACGCATAATGATTATGTATTTTCCATGTATTCCGAAGACACTCGAAAGGCAAGGCATGCTCACCTTTTAACAGGACTGCCAGATGCTTACGGCAGAGGAAGAATCATCGGAGACTACCGCAGAATTGCCCTTTTTGGAGTCAATGAATTGATACGACGCAAGAAATTGGATTATGCAGCCATCACTGGAAGTTCCCAAGACGAACTTCGATTAAGGGGTGAGATCACAGCTCAGATGAAGGCTTTGAAGGATATTTTGGTAATGGCAGATAGCTATGGAGTCGACCTTAGGGAACCATCGAAAACGTTCAAGGAAGCAGCCCAGGCAATGTGGTTGGGTCATACTGCTTCTCTCAAAGAGCAAGATGGGGCAGCCATGTCGGTGGGTCGTTGGGATGCTTTCCTTGATATTTATGCTGAGAATGATCTTGCCTCGGGAGTGGCAACTGAGACAGAGCTGCAGGTAAGTTTGTATTTGAAGATCATTATTTTATAATCGTTCTTTCTATTGATGCGAATATTTCTCATAATGTGCACTTGCTGTTTGTCTACAAATCACTTAGGAAGCGGTGGATGACTTGGTACTGAAAATGAGAGCAGTGCGACATGTCAGGACTCCTGAATACAATGCTCTTTTCAGTGGCGACCCAACATGGATTACTCGTAAGTCGTTGTTTGTGTGAATGATGTACTTTGTGGTGAACGATTTGTTAGTCGGTTGATTGTTATGATTGATATCGATTTCGTACCAAAAAATCTAACCTGAAGCACTCTTTTTCTCTTTTTTGTTTCTTCACGATATATAGTTGCCATTGGAGGATGCTTCGAGAAGGACAAGGTTGACTCTTCATATAACTCACCTAGCATGGTCACGAAAACTTCTTACCGATTTCTTCACAGTTTGACTAACTTGTAAGTACATCACTGCAATCAAGCTTTCTCAATTTATTAATACTTTTACTTACTCATGTGTCTTCGTAGAGGTGCCGCCCCTGAACCAAACCTCACAGTACTATGGTCAAAGGAACTACCAGAGAATTTCAAAAAATATTGTGCCAAGATGTCTATTGATACTTCTAGCATTCAGTATGAGAACGACGATCTAATGAGGCCTATCTTTGGATCAGATTATGGAATTGCTTGTTGTGTATCAGCCATGCGTTGCGGAGTCGATATGCAATTCTTTGGAGCTAGGACGAATCTTGTCAAATTACTGCTCATGTGTTTGAATGGAGGAAGGGATGAAAATCATGGGGACTTGTTATGTGAGCCTCTAGCCGAAGCATGCAAAGCAGCTGGTATTGGAACAGGCGATGAAAATGCACCTCTCGACTACAACAAAGTAACTCATCTCTTTTTCGATATTGCAATTCCATGGATGGCTAAGCTCTATGCAGATACTATGAATTGTATTCATTACTCTCACGATGTTACTGAATATGAAAACATGCAAATGGCACTACATAATTCCAACGTGAACAGGTTCATGGCATTTGGCATAGCAGGTTTATCGGTTGTTGCCGATTCTCTTTCTACAATCAAGCACGATGAAGTTTATCCGATTCGAAATGAAGCAGGTCTTACAACAGGTTTTAGGAGAGGTAACCCATCCAAGGTGATTCCTTATTTCGGAAATGATGACGACAGAGTGGATAATATTGCTACTAGTATTTGTCAAAAATTCCATGGGGAACTTGATAAGCAAAAGCTTTATCGCAATGCAAAGGCCACACTCTCTCTATTAACAATTACTGCCAACGTTGTTTACGGCAAGAGTACAGGGTCATCACCAGATGGACGTCTACGTGGTGAACCGTTTGCTCCAGGAGCTAATCCAAGTGAGTGTACCATGAGAAATATTATTTGATAATTGCATTCTTGTTAGTCATGACTCAATCTGAAACCAATCATTTGATTTGACATTGTTACACACACAGTGCACAATCGTGATGTTACAGGTGCACTTGCATCACTTGCATCTGTGGCTAAACTACCATACGAGTCCTGCCTCGATGGTATATCAAATACATTCTGCGTTGTCCCTCCTGCACTTGGGAAAGATCAGAACCGTGCAAATAACTTAGTCAGTCTCCTCGATGGTTACTTTGGAAAGAATGCTCATCATATCAATGTTAACGTTTTGAATAGGGCATTGCTGCAAGATGCTCATCTTCATCCTGAAAAGTATCCGAATTTGACAATAAGAGTTTCAGGCTATGCAGTGAGATTCAATCAATTAACTCCTGAACAAAGAGAGGAAGTATTGAAAAGAACGATGCATGGATCTTCTGCAGCAACAATTTCGAAGGCGACCAACATCCCCGAGAGTTCTTATGAATGTTCCATTGTAGATCATGAATCGGCAGACATTGACATTGAAGACCTTGTTGAGGATGTGAAGCCATTGACGCATGAAACAATGAAACCTGTGTTAGGTGCAGTCCACTCAATTGAGACATTTTCAACCTCTGATGGTCCAGGTATTCGATCATTGATATTCTTACAAGGATGTGGAAAGCGATGCATCTTCTGCAGCAATCCTGAGACCCAGTGTATTGCGAATCCAGAAACATGCCCAGACGTAGCAATGACCGATCATGAAGTAGTCGATGTTCTGAAGAAATACAAAGGGTTCTTGAGGCCTAATGGTGGCGGCATCACAATTTCAGGTGGAGAGCCCTTGTTACAACCAACTTTTGTGAGAGCCATTTTTGACAGAGTTCACGCTTTGGGTCTTACAACCTGCTTGGATACTTCTGGTCACGGAAATGAAACCGCTTGGGAAAAAGTATTGCCAGCCACAGATCACGTCTTACTGTGTTTGAAGGCAATGGATCCTGACCTTGCTGCCTACGTCAATGGTGTTTCCAAACAAGCTGGCATCCGTGCCAAACAATTTGCCAAATACATTCGAGACGAATACCCAAACATCAAGCTCACGTTGCGATGGGTTCTTATGAAAGACATCACAGACACTGACAATGAAATCGACGCCCTTGTGAAATTCGCCAAAAACTTATCTCCCGCTTTCACTCAAATTGAACTTTTGCCCTATCATACTCTTGGAAAAGACAAGTATGAACACCTTCATCGTCCTTATCCTCTTGAGGGAATGGAACCTTATGAATATGACGATGCATTGAAAATCAAACAAAACATTGAATTACAAGGAGTAAAAGTTCTCTTGGCCGAATAATAAGACAAAGCCTGGATTTTCATACATAGGTTGCATTTGATCACACATATCCACTTCTTTTGCACATACATGAATTCATGTTGATACACATAAAAAGAATCGAATCAAGACGTTATACGGTTATGCTATTGTTTGAATTACAGTTTATATTTTTAATTAATTGTATATCATATTAATTATATCTGTTTTTTCGAAGGAAAAGTGACATGCCAATCGCCAATCCCATACGTTTAGTTGTACGTTGTACGATTGAATGGGGATTATTTTCTTACAAGAAGCACCTACTGATTACACATTACGCACAGAGTTATAAAATAGAAATAGAATGCACAGTACAGTAATACACGCGACATAACAAAACGAATATACTCTATCCATCCATCCGTCTAACTGTTTGTTTGTCTCTCTATTTATTTGTATTTTGTATTGTACTGTATTCCAGTTTCAAACATACAATCATATTGCAGCAAGTATAACACACACTACAAGAACACCATACCACCATGGGAAATGAAATCAAGGGCGCAAAGGCCCTACATTCTGCCAAGAAAACGGCAAACTCCATGTTGAGCAGTTTGGATAGCAAACCGGACAGGAAGAAAGAAGTGATTGAAAATCCAGAAACAAGAAGAGAAATGAATCAACGCCACAAACTTCGAGACCAAGAGTGAGTTAGTTGGATTGTTGCAGTACTGTATCTATCAATCATGATCCTTTCCGCATGAATGATTAAATTGAATAATGTTCTAACTCCTAACCAACCACGGCGTCTGTCTTTGTACTGTACTCTGTAGATTCAAAAGGAAGCAAGAAGAAAGAAAAAAGAAGAAGGAATCTCTCAAGGATAAGTGGGCTGCAGCTAGTGTTCAAGCTGGAAGATAGTACGTATTACTATTTGTTGTGATTCATTTCGAGATGTCTCTCTCTCTCGATTGTAGAAGATCGAAGACTTCAAAAAATAGTACGTATTAGTATTTGTTGTGATTCATTCCGAGATGGCTCTCTCTCTAGATTGTAGAAGATAAGCCGGCCGCTGACCCATTTGTTCAGGTGTCTTTCTCCAATTGTAAATTTCATGTAATAGATAAAGCCTCACAAAATAGACACACAAAACACATTCGTACAAATATTGAATCAAACCTATTATTACAACTTGCGCAACTAGCTGCATTATTCTTTATTTTATTACCTCGTCACTCCATGACTCTAAAAGATCATCTTGTGAGGCTTGTCGTTGTTCCTAAGAGAAAACTTGGCACCCAAGTAAGCCTTGAGCATAGGAACAGACTCCACAGCCTTCAAAAGAGCGGCATCCACCTTCTTCTGGTCAGCCTTGCGCTCATCGGAAACAATGGCAGGCTTGGGAGCATCTCCAGCAAAGAATTCCTCTTCTTCCGAAGACTTGGCACGTGCAAAGTACGCGTCGGTGAAGGAGGAAACATCGACAGATGAAACATCCACCTTGGTGGATGTAGCAATCACATAAGCCGGACTGACACGACGAAGAGGAACTCCATTCACCTTGTAGGGACCTGATACGAGAACAAGTCCAGATTCAAGAACCTTGAGGGCAACAACACGCTTACCACGGAATCTTCCTGCAAGAAGGATGAGGACAGTTCCAGGTGTGATGGAAGAGCGGACCTTGGGTGCGTTCTTCTTTGCCTTGCGAGACTTGAGTGGAGTCTTGATGTCATCGGCGGGATAGTACTTTCCAGCAGCTACAGCACCAGTGGCCTTTTTGGGTCCAACGTTTCCAATTACTTTCTGCAAAAATAAAGAGATACGACAAAGAGAATATGCACCGACGCAAGACAACAAAAGAAAACATGTTAGAGGGTTTGATTTGAGTTCTGTCCCGAAAGGGGTGAATTATTATTGGATTCCAAGATCCTGCTCTTTAAGAGAACATGGTGGTTGACGTTTCTATAAAGTCACACACATTTGAAAGGACCTCACACACGCAGATAGTAACCACTTTCGCAAGGAAACATGAATGGTCATGGCTACGAAACGCAGCCGTTTGACATTGGAACAGGCTGCAGATCAAGAGATGAGAATGCATATTTCGCTTGTGAAAGACTACAGATTCAGAGGTTTACTTTCTTCTTTCGAACACACACACACACACACACTCTCTCTCCGTGAATTCTCTTTTGATGCTTTGCAAGCATCGATGGTTGAAGGAACATATCGAATGGATGAAGCTTCGTTGCTGACAAGGTCTAACGGTGAGGTCGACACGAGAACAGAGAATTGCTTTGACTTACGAGTTGAGGAGCCATCTTGAATATATATCTATCTCTATCTATCGAACTAATTAACTTGATGCAGGCAGGAAGGCAGGCGGCACAATTACAATCACTACAGTCTTTATATGGAGAAGGAATGTGTTGTTGTTTTGTTGTTGGACAGGAACCAGCACCTTGGATAGAGTACTTGTAGAGTACAAGTGTACTACTGCAAACCGTGTGCGGTTCACCAGTCACTTTGCCCCTGCTCGCTCGTGTTTTGTACGGAATAGTAGTAACCAGTAAAACGGTATCCATGACGAGCCGCTGGGATATCCAGCGCGGAATATTTCGAAACGTAAAGGTACAAGTACCGGTCGGTACTCTTGTTGTTGCATTTCCTCTCTCTACACAATACAAACTCTAGTATTTTTCACAAACAAACAATTGAAACAAACTCAATGTATGAAAAAAAAAAACAACTCATCATTACAGTACCAACACTAAATCATTTTGCAAAACTCCCTCTTTCTTTCATAACTGTATCCATGGCTTCATTGACATCTTGATCGGAAATAAAAGAAAACCACTCATCACATTCATTCTTGGCCTTGACCAGTGCTGCCTTCAAATCACCAGATGCATCAAAATCCAAACCCTTTTCGTAGTAATTCGATACTTGATATCGCAATTCAAATTTCACATCATCATAGGCATCCAAAACTTGATTCCTCACCAAATCACGAAGGTCCAAATCAGATACAATGACCGATTTGATATCAGGCAACTCATCATTTCGAATCATTTTCTTCTTTTCTTGTGCACTGACATTGAGTAAATAATACTCTGTATCAAACTGTAACTGACGTGTATAATAATTGAATGCTTCACGAACTGGATTCTGTTTCTCCAATGTCTCTTGCTTTTTTTGTAGTTGTTTCAATTGACGCAAATCACCGGCTTTTACTAGCAAAGCATATGAAACATTGATTGGTGACATGGCCTTTAATTTTTCATTGTAGGAATCTTGGTATATTTTTGATTTCATAGGGTCCATGGATGGGAGGTTGTCATTAGTCTTTGTTGCTTGGAACGATGAAACTTGCTGTTGTTGTTGTTCTTGTTCTTGTGAAAACAGCAAGGACAGTGGAGACATGAATGTTTTCGTAAAAATTAATCTTTGAAGATTGACCACAATGTCATTTATGATTTCATCATCACGACCATCATTGTCATCCAGTGCATTGCTCAGTTTGGACTGCTGTTGGATGGATTCCAACCGATCCAATAGTCGCAACGATTCTTCTATAACATATTTTACTCTTGCTGCAGGGAGTAATGCCATGGGAGGGGCAAAGGGCTTTCTAGGAACCAATTTTGCAGCATTGCCATTGTCAGGGTTGTTGCTGTCATAGTCACCTCTACTATTTTGGTCCTGTACCTTTTGGCTATTTTCCATCTCAACGTCCCTAGCTGCAACAGGATTACTGCCATCCAGTAGAAAAGAGACACAAGAGGAAGAAGAACCTGCAATCATCACTGGTGCTTGACGTACTATTTGTTGTAGGACCTTTCTTCGACTGTTTGGATAATTGTTATCATCAAAACAGAAACAGCAGCAAGCATTGTAATTGTGTTTGCCTTTTCGTGTGTATTCGGTTTGTAGTAGCCGTGGTTCACACCACTTTGGAACGATTATCAGAAACCACAAGTAATGAAAGAACAATGACTTGATGAACGACATGATCGATTGTTGGTAGTACTACTGTACTTTTATCTTATGTCTCCTGTCTACTCTAAATGCTTATCCTACTTACTGCTGTGTGATGATGTTTATCTATCATCACATTATACAGTAGTACAGTAAGAAAAGTAAAATTAAATAAAAATAATATAGAATACAGTAGAATACACAAAAACTGTGAAGGAGATGCATTGAAAAAAAGATATGAAAGAAGCTTTAATTAAATTGTGTTGTACAAAGTACGTTAGTGGTAGTAAAGTTCACTCGTACTGTACAAAAATGCGCTGCTGTATCTGGCGTACTGTACTGTACCCGACGACGCAAGATTTACATCGCTGTACGTGGACTTTCCTGGACCACCAAATCAAAAACAACCAACCAAAACCACTACACGGTATTGCCTAAGGAGTTTAAATCGCACGTACGTACAATGCTTGGTGAAGAAAAATGTCTGTCATGAAGGGTACTACTACTACTAACAATCATCTCATGAAAAGTGCTACCATTGTCGTGTAGATTCTGTGTTGGAAGAGTTTCTGCCCGCCACTACTGAAAACGAGAATCAACCAAACAAAACTTTAATTTTCTACAATTAGTCGACAAGAAGAAAACGCAATGCCTTCTATTACATATTCATCAACTAGAGGATGCGAAACTCAAAAGAACATGAGTTTCCGGGAAGTCGTCATGAGCGGTCTTGCTCACGATCGCGGCCTTTTCGTGCCCGATTCCTTCCCCACTGTGTCCATGGAGGAACTCGAGAGCTGGAGATCTCTTTCGTACGCAGATCTCGCTGTGGAGGTCATATCCAAGTTTGTCCAGGACGATCAAGTACCAAGGAAGAAACTCGAGGACATTGTCAAGAGAAGTTGTGCTTCTTTTCGTCACAAGGACGTGACTCCACTCGTTGAACAGGGAGGACATTATATTTTGGTGAGTACCGGTAGTGGCTTGCACATGTGTGCACCTGTGTTTAATTCATACCATGCCACGATCGAGATGATTGTATGTATGACGATTGATAAAATACATGAATCATGTCTTTTATTTTTTTCTGACACTTTTTCTTGCTTTGCATCATTCATTTGAAACATCGTCATCATTCTTTCGTCCCTCTAGGAACTTTTCCACGGACCAACATTTGCATTCAAAGATGTGGCTTTGCAAATGCTTGGAAACTTCTTTGAATATTTTCTAGAAACTGGATCAAATGGGGGCCGTCTTGCCGTATTGGGTGCGACGTCGGGTGATACTGGTTCCGCTGCTATCTATGGACTACGTGGAAAGAAAGGAGTGGACTGTGTGATTCTATTCCCACATGGACGAGTATCGGAAATCCAAGAGAGACAAATGACAACTGTGCCTGACTCTAATATTCATTGTGTTGCCGTGGAAGGGACATTTGATGATTGTCAAGATATCGTAAAGGCATCATTTGCCAACAAAGATTTCAGAGAAAGAGTCAAACTAGGAGCAGTCAATTCGATCAACTGGTGCCGAGTCCTTGCACAGACTACCTACTACTACTGGTCCTATCTTCGTGTGACCGATAAAAACAAGGACGTTGAGACTGTCAACTACTCAGTCCCCACTGGAAACTTTGGAGATATCCTTGCAGGATACTACTCCAAGCGCATGGGTTTGCCCGTTGGAAAGCTCATTGTGGCCACCAACGAAAACGATATTCTTCACCGTTTTTTTTCAAAGGGAGAGTACCATCGTTACGACATTGCTGAAACCATTAGTCCCTCCATGGATATTTGTGTATCCAGTAACTTTGAGAGATATCTTTACCATCTAGCAGGGGACGATCCAACTACCCTGGCTAGTTGGATGGAGGCTTTTGAGGCTACAGGAAAAATTACTCTTACGGGTAAGAAATTGGAGGAAGCTCGAAAGGATTTCCTTTCTGCCCGAGCCGATACGGCCATGACATTGCAAACCATTAAGGAGTATTATGACAAATATAATTACATGCTCTGTCCTCACAGTGCGGTGGGAGTGAATGCAATCCATCAGTTGGGAGAAGTGAACAAGGCCACTGTTTGTCTTGCCACAGCACATGATGCCAAGTTTCCAGATGCATGCAAAAGAGCGGTGGATCCTCTTCCTTCCCCTCCTTCAAAACTGTCGAAACTTTTTAGTATGAAAACCCGATCATCAAGGTGTCCCAATGATGCATCTGTGGTACAAGCATTTGTTGAGAAAAGCATTGAGGAACGCATTGCCAAGGAAAGTGCGGCAGGGACTCGGAATCTACAGAGGAAGAAGACACTTCTTTCGGTGTGTGTTGTGGCAGGTATCGCCATTTTTGCTTTTCAATTCTCCAAAAGAAGATAAATCATTAAAATAGAGCAATGTTGGAAATTTCTAATTGCTTTATTCAATATTTGTGTATTCTTTTTGTACACAAGAAGCACAGTAATGTACCTTGTGGTAGTCTGCAGTTATGAAAAGTGAGATGATTTGGCGGGAAAAGGAGAACGGAAGCAGCAGTAAAGTACACTGCTCCCTGCTGTACAATTGCACCCTCATTCATCTCAAACAGGACATAATCCAATCTATCCATCGCATCCATCCACCAATCTTTCTAACTTCACCTATACATTTAATAAACAGAAACACACGAATGCAAGACTGTAGGTAGTCTAATACTAGGTTGCCATCTATGATTTTGACAACGAGACAGAGTTTCTTACTTCTGTCCGCCACGGCTATATTTTCATTGCTACAATGTCCGTACTCCAAAGTTGAAGAGTCGTTTAACCTTCAAGCGACCCACGATTTGTACTACTATGGAATTTGGCCAGCTGTACGATCTCATTGGGCTGGCCTCAGCAATGACGATTCTTCAGTCTTGTACGACCATTTGAAATACCCAGGTGTGGTGCCTCGAACTTTTGTCGGTCCTCTAATTATCTCTACCATTTTAAAAGCACTATCTGCAGTTTTGAGGCCATTCATCAATCTAGATCATCACCCACTTGCATTAGAGTCACTTGCACGCGGAGTGCTTCTCATATTCAATTTGTTTGCTCTTTTCAGACTTGCACATGCGGCGGAGGAAAAGTTGGAACACTCTTCAAAAAGACGTTATTTGGGGGTTTACATGTGTCTCATCACTGCGAGTCAGTTTCACATCCCTTACTATGCTTCGAGAATGCTTCCAAACTCGTTTGCTCTTGCGCTTGTGATGCATGCATATGCAGATTGGTTCAAGTCCAATATCAAAAGGTCAATTGTATGCATGACTGTTGCTACATTTATTTTCCGATGTGACATTCTTATTTTATTATTTACGTTTGGCATGACGTTGCTCATTAGACGAGAAATTGGAATTATGCAAGGTTTCAAGACTGGAATAGTCACCGTCGTTCTATCTCTGTTGATGACAGTACCTTTTGATTCCATCATGTGGCATAGACTTGTATGGCCAGAGGGAGAGGTATTTCTCTTCAATGCGGTGCAGAATAAATCAATCGAATATGGAACCTCCCCTTGGCATTGGTATTTTTCCACGGCAATTCCAAAGGGCTTACTACTTTCCATGGTTCTGATTCCATTCTCATTTATTCGAATATCACACAACAGGATACTAAGTTTTCGTCCTGGGCAGTTTGATCTTGAGGTGTTGCCTTACTTTGTCCCTGTCTGTGCTTTTGTTGGTCTTTATTCATTTTTACCGCACAAGGAGATACGATTTATTTTTGCTGTATTCCCCATGCTGAATGTTTTGGCAGCAAAGGGAATGAGTCATATACAATGTGCATTCCAAATGTCTTGTCAAGAGGAGGCTTCACGCAAAAAGGATAAACCCGTCCCAAAACTCAACAAATTGGCATTGGCATCCATGTATTTGGGTGGATTATCTGCGATAATTTTGTCGTTTGCTGCCAGTATGGTATTTGTGCAAGTCTCAAAATTAAATTATCCAGGGGGACAGGCATTGCTGCTTTTGTCGCATCAACTGTCAAATTCATCGGATACTAGGAATCAGATGAGTATTTTTATTGATGTCGCCTCTGCCATGACAGGAGTTTCTCTCTTTGGACAAAGATATCTTCTCCAAAATATTCCCAAACACACAAAGTGTACTATTAGTAAGGCAGGATATGAAACAGTCAATGTCTATGACGATGAATTAGACAAGCTGAATTTTGATTTTATTTTATCGGAGAAAAATGATATGAAAGGATTTGAAATCATTCATACAGTCAAGGGTCACCCATGGATTGATTGGAGAAACACGTCCATTGGTTCAAAGAATGCCATATTTGTTCATAGACAGAAGCAATTTTGAAGAAAAGCTACTTTGCACTGTAGTACCTCAATTCAGTGGCGTCCGACATTGGTGGCATGATCCAGATTGATTCAGGATTGTTCGGTGTGACTTAACCGCATATCCAGTTACCGATCAGTATCGAAAGTTCACAACATAATTTCTCTTTGTTTTTTTTCAAGGAGCTGTCAAAGCCATGACGTTTCAGTCTCTGTATCAAAAGACAATATCACAGTTTCAGCCTAAATAATGGACCATTGCATCATGTCCACAAATTCATAGAGAAAAATCAATGAAAAATTGACTTGTGCAGCGAATTCAAATATCATTGATTGAAACTGTACAGTAGGTACCTGGTAGTAGGGAACGGATTGTTCATGTTTTTGATCTCTCAACATGACACACGACACAGCAAAAAGTGTCGGCAGTTTTATAAAAAAAATAAAAACCTGCGCACGAGGACAATGATTGGCTCTGCGGACACAGACATCCTACCCCAAGGACATCCATACTGTCGGTCTACTCTTGTAGCGTAGTACTGGTACGTGTAGAGTAGTGGCTGACCATAGCTGACCATCATTATCATCATCACCGGCGAGCACTCCGTCACCACCACTTCTTCCTTACCAAAAAACTGAGACGCACGAAGCACAGTTATTGTAGTTGCTCGACAGCGAGGCTGATCCCATACAGCGACATAAAAGTAATCATAATAGATTAGTAACGAACTACAATTGAACTTTTAGCAAGACTCTGTTCAACACTGTATCTTTCTATGATGGTATCTAGAAATATACATTCCAAAAAGGATTCGAATATAGAGAAAATACTGATTTTAGTTTCATGTTTTGTAGCATGTGCTGCAGCACGAAATCTCAATCCAATCGAAATCGGGTTTCGATCAGCCATTACATCACATTCAAAGGGATTTGTAAGGGCACGTCGCAGTCAAGAACAAACTAAACAAACTCCTTTATATTTTGACTTTGAAGATTCGGAATGTAGTAGTGATTATTTTCAGCTCAAAGAACGAAAAGATTCACGGAGAGATTCAAATGATGACGATGACGATGCGTTGATGGTAATAAATTCATCTCTTAAAACAATACCACAATCAAAAAGAAAAGATACTAAACCATCACGTGGTGGAGCTGGAGCAGTGGTGCCATCTTTGACATTTTATGAAAATATGATTTGCGGAGCCGTTTCTAGGTCTATAGCCCAAGTTTGTACTCATCCTGCCAACACGTGAGTAACATTTTTTTTGAGAATGCTGTCCTTGGATTGACTATGCATTTCTATTTAAGCTTTGTTGTTTTCTTTGCTATCGTTCTCATGCATTATTTCATACATTTCATGCGTACTGTAGTATGAAAACTCTACTTCAATCCAACAGACAATCAGCAGTAAATCAATTAACACTAAAATCACTGGCAACGCCTAGCAATATGAAAATGCTGACTAGGGGTGCTGGTGCACAATTCATTTTGTCTATTCCCCATGGAGCAGTGAATTTCGCAGTACTGGAGTATGTGAGACGGAGAATGAACAACGTGGTAATGAAATCATCTTGGGCTTCTGACATTGCCGAGAAGAGTCCAGCCTTTGGTCCTGCAATGGATTTTATTAGCTCGGCGATTGCAACCATTTGCTGTTCGGTTGTAAGTACACCGCAGATGATGATTGTAGATAACATCATGGCGGGGACATATGCAAATTTTCCATCTGCCATTGTTGGGTTGTCCAAAGACAGGGGCATTGCAGGATTTTATGGTGGTTGGTGGCCTGGTTTGGTGGGAAAGATTCCTAGCTACGTAAGTCTCTACTTGCTTTCCTTCATGAGATTGATGTTTGAGGTGTAAATGTGCCATTCACCAAGCAATGTTTGTACTTTTTTCTTATAATCTCTCTTTCTCTCTCTGTCTCTCTCTCTATCTATCTTTGCTTTCATCAACTCTAGGCATTGACGTGGACTCTGTTTCAACAACTGAAACTAGCTCAGTTACGTGTTTGCAACCGTCCTCCAAAAGACATTGAAAACTCAATAATGGGATGCATGGCAAGTACTGCCACAGTGTGCATCATGATACCAATGGACACAATCAAAACTCGTCTTGTAACGCAAATGAATTATCCTGATTTGATACCTTACAAGGGCATTATCGATTGTGCCACTCGTATTGCAAGGGAAGAGGGAATCAAAACGTTCTACAGAGGTCTTCCTCCGCGATTGATAAGTGTTGTTCCCATGATTGGCATACAATTTGGAGTATATGAATTTGTAAAGAAAGCCATGATCACCAGAAGGAGGGGAATTTTTGAACTGAGAGATATGCACAAAATGGAAGAGATCATTATGGAAGTTTCTGCAGATGACGAGCAACCTTTCCCTTCGCCCCACATGGAAGATCGACTGAAAAACGGAGAAGATGATGTGAAATCCAGGGTGCGACTCAAGTAGACGACAGACGTCTGATATAGCATGTACTGTATTTTTTTAACTCATAATTTGCTTCTACTTTTCAGCTAGTTACATTTAAGTATGTTATCATATTGTGAGATATCTATCATGACATGTCCAACATCCCCTCTCTGTCTATATATATAAATGTAAGAAAATCTATCCAGCATCCTGTCCCATTTTACGCAATTGATCCTTCAGTCTAGAACTCAATGTGTGACTCTTTTTCTCAACTCGCATTTGATTTCTCTTTTGCTTTTGTATCTCCTTTGTTCCGGCTTCTTTTAACTCTTGTAAAAAGAAAGTATTTCCAGCTCCCACAGCTTTTGCAGATGCAGCAACTTCGTTTTTCTTATTGATTGCCTTAGTTGCTACAATATCTTCCTTTGCATGTGTAGCTTTTCGACCCTTTGGCTTGAAGTTCTTTCTACCCTTGGACAATTGTTTGCTTTGCTGTTTTTTTGCCGATGCAGCAGATTTCTTTTTGTTTCCAGCTGGTTTCTTTAGCCCTTGTGTCATTTTACTTGTATTTACTTTTTATGTATGGGCTCCTGGTGGTCAGTCCTATCAGGTTCTATCTTTGTGTTTCTGTTTATGTATTATTGACTTTTCACAGTCTTTCGTCTTTTCACTTATTTTATAATGCCATGTGTGGCAGGGTACGGTACGCTACCGGTGGTAATGGTACCAGATAGTGTAGAGAGAGAGAGAGAGAGAGGAGAGAGACTCCTCTGTCGGTTGGCTGGCTGCCAATCGATCGACCATGGGGGAGAGGATTACATACACTAGTTACGGACAGACACGCATACACAGTACACAAATTGATTACAGAGTTTCATTGCTTCCAAATTGCAACAAAAAAATACAATAAACACACATTGTATCATTTAATCAATCACATTAGGTACATACATCTTCACTTTTTAAACTAAATCATGATTATACCAGTCAGATGCTTCACGTGCGGAAAAATTATCGGAAACAAGTGGGAGACTTATCTTAGTCTTTTGCAGGCCGATTTCTCGGAAGGGTACGTAATGCAGAGGAACAGAAACTTGTTGCATCCCTGTTGGATATTGGGATGCAATTCTTCACGTGTTCTCTCGATTGTAAAAGAAATCATAAAGGAGATGAATGGGTGAATACCCTGCATCATTCGGATTGGATAGTTATCAATCACAACCAATGTGGGTACATGTGCATGTTTTTTTTTCTTTTGCTGCAAAACTCACTCAAAACCTGCATACAATTTCCACGAATCCTTTGTTGTACGTTCAGTGATGCTTTGGACGAACTTGGTCTACGAAGATATTGCTGTAGAAGAATGCTTCTCACTCACGTTGATTTGATTGAGAAATTATTGAATTACAATACGGAAAGTGCCGAAGGTATTCCAGATGATGATTGAAGTTCATTTTTCTTGGACGATGGATGGGAAATGATCATTTTGTGTGCGGAAGAATCAGGCATTGACCTAAAGTGGGAAAATTTGTATTTGAGGAACGAAATGATGAAGAGATTCCGTTGGTTGGTTAGGGACCTAGTAGAGGACCAATCCCAAATTACAACACAATAAACAGTACATTGAATAACAACGTCGCACCAACCAACGGGGGGGGGGGGNNNNAAAATCTAAAAAGGGACGGTACAGTAGTTTCGAAAAGTAGCAGTCAAGTCAAAACACGGCGTCTAACATGTAAAGCAATGCAATGAACAATAGAAATAATACAAAAACGCGTTCTACTTTATGTGTATATACATGTACACATCCACTGTGGTTCATCCATAGAAGGGGTCAAACATGTACTAACTAATTAGCATAAAAGCACAGACAAACACTACTGATTGGTACAGGGTTATTATTTAACCTCTATCGAACTCATATATGTGAGTGAGTGTCCAGTTAGTTCCCACCCAACCATCTATGGCATCTTTCCCATATTTTTGAAAAAATCACCAATCTCGGAACTCTTAGCCTTCATTTCTGGTTGAGTGGTTTGCCCAACTGCAAACTCCATCCATCTTCTCCACTTGTCTTTATCGGATCCAATTTCAAGATTTTCCTTTACACTCGTGTCGTACACCTGCTTTCGATCTCTGTCCAGAAGTTCTTTCACGGCGCCATCACCTCCAAGCCACTCTCCACGTAAAAACCCAGTGGCTTCATCCAACTTTCCATCGGGTCTATCCATGGGCTTCAAATTTTCATCTAATCTATAGGTGAGAGGGACAGCACGTGGTAGGCACAGATTGATAATATCTTCTTCACGGATGCCTTCTAAATTCATAATGAGTGATCGAAGGTTGTTTTCGTGTCCCACAATCAAGACAGTTTTACCCTCCAAAAGAGAAGGAACTATATTCCTTTCCCAATATACCTTGGATCTTTTCAATGTGCACTTGAGTGACTCACATTTTGGAATTTTATCAAGAACCTTAATGGTAACAAGTAAGTAAGAAACACATGAGATATCCTTTTTCAAATAATCAGATATATATATATATCAACACAATGTCAACAACAACAACAACAACAGCCTTCACCACCAAACATATTACCAAGTACAATCACTTACATCACGATACCTTGGATCAAGAGCTGGATGAAATTCATGATCATCTCTCATGGGAGGAGGAGGTTCATCCCAACTTCTTCTCCATCTCTTTACTTGTTCCTTTCCATGAATTTTCACAACCTCCTTTTTATTCTTCCCCACCAAGTCTCCATAATGCCTCTCATTGAGTCTCCAATGTTTGTAAACGGGAATGTATTCTTGTCCCATTTCCATCAGAACTAGGTTAGTGGTCCTGATGCAACGTCTAAGTAAGGAAGTATGAACTTCATCAAATTTCATCCCAGAACGAGACAACATCTGCCCAGCAACACGTGCTTCAAGAACACCATCGTCAGTTAAAGGAGTATCCGTCCATCCAATGAAGCGATTGTCTCTGTTCCAAGTGGATTGTCCATGACGTAGAAAACATAGTTGGTATTTCGTCTGAGTATTGAGGGTATGAAATTTTCGTACTGTAGTAGTAGTAGTAGTGGCGTTTTTGTTATGTTCATTCATCAGCATGCTATACTGCTGCTGTTTTTGAGGGTGAGGCATTGGCATTTCAGGCACTGTGGAGTCGACCATACTGTGAAATGAGCAACAGACAGTTCTATTCAAGGTGCTACTTTGGCTGTTGACGACAGGTTTATTCATTTGCAACCATGCAAGACTTCTTGTGTTGTAGGGACGGCATAGGCGTAGAGCCATTTTACTGTTGTATTGTATATTGGGCTCTTTTGTTATAATATGATGGATAATGTTGAAGTGATGAAGAAAGAAAGTATATAATTCGATGAATGTACTTTTTGCATTGAAATAGCACAAGATACAAACAAACAACAAGTATATCAACAAAAGTATTTTTTATGTGTAGTTTTCGGGTGTGACAAATGTTGACAACTTTGGGACAGGAGTTTTCATTATTTATGGATGTTGGCTTTTTTGCTTGGGCGGTAGGTGATGTGCTTCTTCTTTTTCTCTCCAAGTTGCGATGCGATGTATGGGGACCGACCGTTGTCTTTTTACTTTTCCTTGGCATCTTTTCCATGCCACGTAAGATGTGTGACGTCGGTTTGATTGGTCCCACAGATAATACGACGTGTAAATGGTACAGTATCTGTAACGGTTGTAGACTCCGTCCTCTACGTAATAATACAGTACAACTCTATTGTACGGACAGCGCTACATGCCGACTACCGGTAATACATGCATTACTGGATTGTGATTCGGTAGGTGTACGTACAGGAGTGTGGTACATACATACACACACTGCTGCTGCCAATGTCAGTGCAAGTCTTTTGTCATCTGGACCTCCGACAACTTTTTTATTAAAAACAGGGCCATTCCAGTCTTTTGTTTTATTTGTTGTGCTTTGCAGCGAACTCAAATTATTGCGCAAGAAATAAAGTGTATTGTGCATTATATGGAAAGAGATATATTATGACGTCTCATATATATTCTTATTAAATATAATCGAGTCTATATATCCATCTATCTCTCTAGAGAAACTGTATGTGTTGTGTGTTACTCACACTCACAACAAACATGGGTACAGCAGGCAGGCAGGCAGTAGTACAGTACAGTAGTACAGTACAACAATCATCCTAGTTTCTTGGATGCATCTTTTGCACCACCCATGGTGGCAACTGTTTTTATTTTGGAATACTTGGAACCAATACGACTCTTCCTCTTGGATATTGGTACAGTAGAGGATTTATTTGTAGAACCTTGTCCATCTGCCCCTCCTCCTCCTCCTCCTCCTTCTTCTTCTTCTTCTTCAAGAGACACAGTCTTGCCCGACACAGTCAAACCTACGGTAGCCTCTGGCAAATTCTTGGCAGCAGCTTTTTGCATTTCCAATCTCCTTGCCGCTGCCGCTTCAGCCCTTAACTTTCTCACATCCACTTCATTGCCATCCTTATCTTTCAAAACACTCGGCTTTTTGCCATCCAATCTTGCACCATCTCCCGCACGAATGGCCCAATAATCAACTTTGGGAGCCTCTACAGCAATGGCAGCATTGGGCTGAACACCGGTGCCACCCGTCCTTTCGGCCATGATTGTATTTTCACCACTCACAAGACCACCACCACCACCACCACTACTACGATTGTTGTTACCATTGGCATTCTCCCAACCAAAAGAATCGCCTCCTCCCCACCGAACAATCTTCCCATCCACTATTCGAGTCCCCGAAGAAGCAACCACTGATTGATCCTGCACCATGTTGTTGTTGTTGTTTTCTTCTCCTCCCTTGCCACCACCAACAAGAACACTCCTCCCCGTCCCACCCGACATGGAAGACAGAGATGGACTCGGACATGCACTATTTCTTGCACTGCCATAGGCACTTTGTTTGGGTATATTCGCCAAATTCGAAACCAATCCACCGTTTCCAACATTGGCACCACCATAACTCATACAATCACGAATAGTAGTAGCAGCAGCAGTAGCAGTAGCAGCATTTGGTCGTTCTGGTTCCTTGTAACCCACTGGAGCATCAAAATCAACATTGCAGTCTGTTTCAATAATACACGCCGCATCCTGAGGTTGAACTTCTTTCAGTTCAAAGTGATAATTCTTGGAATTAAATGGAATACAAATGACATCTCCCTTGGTAACACAACTAAAATTCCTCAGGGCATGTTCCAATACAGCCCTAGGATTGGTAATTTCCAAAAAATCCACATGCTGCGGCTGCAATTTGACAAAGGTAGCCTTGGGAAGACTCACATTGGTCACTGTAATGACGGCCCCCTCTTCAATCAATAGATTTTGCATCATCCAAAAGGGAATGTAACAGGATCCTTCCTCCGCTGTGAATTCAAGTACACCCGAATGTGTAGCCGTTCCCTTGTCGGATGATTCGAGGCGGAATAGCATGGGGTAATCGACCTGAAGTCTCGCCAACGTGTCGAATGCGGAAGGGGGTAGAAGGATCTTATCCCCACCCTGCGTTCCAATATACAATAATAATAATCATAATAAATCATGATAATAAAATATATAATCACAGTGGCACGATTGAGAGAACAAACAAGAGAGAGACAGAGAGAGAACATGTAAAAATGAGAAACCAATGAAGAAATGAATAAAGAAATCAAATAATAATTCTATAGAAAGACAAACAGAAACAAATAAACAAACAGAAACAAACAAACAAACAAACAAACAAACAAGAGCAAGAAGCGAGCGTACCTCTAAATGAGACTTATCCGCGTAGGCCACACTGTAACAGTGATACTGTTCTTCAAACTTTGTGGGCATCATGCCACCAAGACCTCCAAAACCAAATCCGAAATTCATCTTTTTCTTTATTCAAACTTTTCTATAATTTTATACTATATGGTGTGTGGTTGTGATTGTGTGCGTTTCGAATGAATTGGATAGAATATATTGAGTGTGAGAGAGGAGAAAAGAGAGAGAGAGTGTGTGTAGAGAGAGAGAGAAACAGTGAACAACAGTACAGTACCGGTACTACTACTACACTACTAGCTAGTAGTACGTACTGATTGTACGTACGGTTCAAAAGGGAGCGCCTTGGGTTAAAAAAAGCTCTCTCTCAATATTTTTTTCATATATTATTTCATATTTCATATCATCACCCAACATCTTCACCATCCATTGTTCCATTCATGTATGATGACATCGCCATCTCTCAATCAAGCTTCCTACTATCTGTTGTATCATGGTAAAAATTATAAGGGACAATCTTGTTGCTCCTCTTGTTCATCTTTGTCAGAACAAGAGCAACAAAACATAATAGACAGCAGAGGACAAGAACAACAAGCATCAAGTACCACTACTCCTACTAGCAGTAATTTGTTAGCAGCCCCAGCAGCAGCAGCAGCAGTAGGAGTCATCGTCCCACACGGACACCAAGAAGAGGAGGAAGAACAAACAACAACAGCCTTTTGGGAAGATTTTGAATGGACTTTGCAAGAAAGAGACAAAGCAAAAGAAATCTTGAAGGAAAATTTCATCAAATCTTCCATTCATTCAAATCATGTGAAAGGAAGGAGTAAATTTGTAGTGGATCAATTGGACAAGGAGGCACATTACCATTGGGATCAATTTTATACGTGTGTGAGTTTGTGTGTGTGTGTCACTTTTTGTTTACTGGTTGCAGCACCTGGGTTGGAGTTTCTTGCTCTAACAATCGTATCCTGCTTTTTGTTTGTTTGTTTGTAATCATCATTCACATGTATATATTATATGAATGACAGCATCAAACAAACTTTTTCAAAGATCGACATTATTTAAGCAAGGCCTTTCCAGAAGAATTTGGTATCCTGTACACTTCTTTCCAAGAGACTACGCAACAGCAACAGCAACCGCAACAACAAAGTATAGAATTCAATCACGACAACGACGACGACGACTTTACAATTGTAGAAATTGGATGTGGTGTTGGAAATACTCTTCTTCCCTTGTTGGAATTGGAACCTTTTGTTACAATCAACACGTGCATTAGTAATGACAACAACAACAACAACAACAACAACAATATCACCCAAAAGAGGAGAATTTCCATTTGGGGACTTGATTTTTCTCACGTAGCCATCCAATTGCTACAACAAGATACAAGATACATTCAAGCACAGAAACAGAAAAGAGCCATGTCGGCAGTATGGGATATTACAAAGTCCAGTCCAAGAGAAATCCATCCATCGTTGGAATCCTGTTCTAGCATTTCTCTCTTGCTGTTTTGTCTTTCGGCCATATCCCCTGATAAAATGCCACAGGCAGCAAAGAATGTAGCCGATACCCTGAGGCCTGGTGGGACGTTGCTAATTCGAGATTATGGTCGTTACGATGAGGCACAGTTGAAACTTGGCAGGTCCAGAGGGAAATGTATTTCTGAAAACTTTTATGTCAAACATGATTCGACTCGAGTGTATTATTTCGAATTGGACGATCTTGAAAGGTTGTTTGGAAGAGGTCAATCATCAAAATCCAACCTTGGTGCAGGTTTGATTTGCATGGAAAAAAAGTACATTCAAAGAGTGTATAGGAATCGATCGGATGGTACAGAACGACGACGAGTGTGGGTACAAGCAAGATATCGCAAGCCAGGACCATGACTCTATCTTTTGATTACAAAGTATAAATTCATTCATTAGAACTTTACTATATTATATGATATTCAATCCATGGAGAAAGAATTGATCGCCTTTGCATTCATTACTCTTCCTCTGCAGGTTGTCCCGCCACGCATACGAGATTGATGCAGTACCTATTACCCTTTTTGTCAGGAACTAAAACCCAACCAACCAACCAACCAAAAAAAATAAGGTTAGCAACACAAATGTAGAAATCATGGCGATCATGTGAATACAAATGCAAACAGTCCGTCCATGGAATGAAATCATGTCATGTCATGTAATGTCATGTCATGCCATATCATTTTCTTTTTTCCACTTACTATTGTGACCTAAATGAGTTCCAGTCACGGAAACACATTCTCCATTGGACAAACACCTGACATGGTCCCAATTCACTTCTTCATCTCGAAAGCTTGGCCATCCATGACGTCCACTTTCAATCAAAAATTCTTCCATGGTCCTTCCAACGGGAGCCGTAAAAAGATGCTTTCCAGTCACAGAGTCATAATATTTGGTGGGATTTTCACGATCCAACTCTTGCAAATAATTAGTCGTTGACCAATAACCTGCATATTCTGCATAGTGTCGATTAAAGTTGCAGATCCTATCCGCCGTATCGTAGTCACATCCCCATTTGAGATTTTTCATGACAGGCTTTTCCGAGGTCCCATGGGCCTTGGGTGACATGACAGATTCATCGCATAAAATGGGGTATTTGGTAGATTGCAAAGGTTTGCCCCTTCCAACACCAGTAGCAGCAGCAGCAGCACTCGTAGTAGTAGAAAGGAAGGCACAAGGTTGTGTGAAACGAGCTGATACAGAAGATACAGCGAGAAAAAGAGATGCAGCTTTTGCGAGTTTGGTCATTTTTGTCTTTGGTAGCTTTACCCAGTAGTTTTGTGGTGGTAATAAATAGTAATAGTAAATATAAATGGACGTTCAATTGATCCAACTTAAAATGAGAATCCTTATTCTCTCTATGTCTGTTTGTTTAATGTTGTTGTTGTCTGGTACAAGTACTGTGTATGTTGTGAATGAAGCCAGCTGTTGTCGGATGGAAGATAGAGGAGGTAC
>JAAMXU010004654.1:2557-20021 GCA_019693545.1 Chaetoceros muelleri | reverse complement strand
CGGCCTCCTAACTTTCAGTGCGGGGGAATACTACTTCGGTTGTATTTCCGGGATAACGTAGAAATAGTGTACTGTACAGTATGTGGAAGGTCGATATTGTAGGTTTACTGTAGGCATTGCATACTGTAGTAGAGTACGGTCGATAGAAACTACCACTAACTAAATGTAGACTCATTTTTATCATCCAGTAGACAAGGCTCTTGCAAACGAAGGAAGGTACAGTAGCAAGCAAGCAGGATGCAAATAACAAATACTACTACCAGGTAGGTAGCTAGGATTGATGCTGCATTAGATCATGGAGGAGGAGGACAAGGTGAACCACAGCCAAAACTTATAAATCTAGCCCACCAGTTTCTTGATGAATCCTTTGTTTTTACATCTGTGAATCTTTCTGCTTTCAGATGCAATTTATTAATTTACCCTCGCTCCTCCCAAAACAGTATTGTTGGAAAGAGGAGTCAAGTCTGGTGGGTAAGCATTGTTCAAGACATCATTTGTCTATTTCAACTTGTTTTTTTTCAAATATTTCAGTTGTGCAGTTGAAGTCAAAGAAAGAAGTCATGCTATTGCCAAAGATAATGGGACAAATTTTATTGGCGAGGACGACACAAGTGGTGGTCATGGGTATGAGAAGAGTGCCTCACCAGGAAGGCTGAAGCTTTAAACACTTGATAAGTTAAAAAGATAAAAATACCAAAGTAAAAGATTGTACTAGAATTGTAAAAACTATTATAGTGAGAGTCACACTGCCGTCTAGAGATGTGTACAGTCATGAGCCGAGCAATGATCCTCCAATGGAAACTAATCATTTAGTATAAGATATAGATAGTAGACCAATAATGAGGCTAAACAAGACTACATCATAGTACATTGTTCTATGTACATGCTACATGGCAAAGAGAAATAAACAACTAAATGGTGTATGGAAGAAGTAGGTGAGATAAAATGAAAAATTGAACTAATGTTATTTCATGGTTCCAGTGCATTTGTGCTTCAGAATGATAACTTCAACTTTGATAACTTTCATGCTCCCAAAAGATATGTCAGCTCAATTCCAACCAAGAAGAGGTAGTAAGACCAATCCTGTAATGATCAATATTCAAGTTATTGTCACATTGTTCATAAAATATTTGTGCAACTAATTTGAATCATTCTCCTTGTTTTTGTTTTGGTGTGTTTGGAGACTTGTAATGTTGTGGATAAACATCACTGCTTTGTTGTACATTCTTCAGAACAGACTTTTTAGGGCGTGCACAAGCAGACATTCTTTGACAGAGATAAACCAAAAACACATTGGTCATACAGCAGGGTTGCTGGGTAGACTCTCCCATGGCTGATGTGCTACTAATGTGAAAATTTCAAATTTCAAATATAATATCATTTCATTGTGGAAAAATTGCCAACCCATTTCAAAGAAACAAATGAAGAATTCGTAAACAATAAACACAATCTAAAGTCTAGAGTCCGATACTTATTTTACAATTCATCAAACATTTGTTTTTTATAGGAGGCTCTGGATTGGTTATGGTGTCACATCATATTATTTTGTGAAACACATGTCACAAACAACAGTATCACCACTCCAATAAAAAGGGCAGGAGCTATCATAAGAAGAACTGCCTAGAACAAAAGTGGGTGAGTATGTGCCCATCCACCCATCATTCAACTCTATTATTTGTACATAACTAATTTGTCCATCTCTCACGGTTTGTTTCTACACCTGGTCTTGACTGCTGCTACTTTCTTCTTCTCTAGCTGACTATCAATGTTTTTCACCACAACAACACTACCATAAGACCACTACTAGTAGCAGCACAGCAATCATGATGAAAAAGAGGAAAAAGTACAAAGATATGAGAACGACTTGTACCAGAGTCACATACAATCAAATGGGAGAGCCACAAAGGGTGGAAGTCAGCCTTGTTGGTGGTGTTGCCATTGGAGATGATTATGAATCCAGCTACCACCACCCACAAGATAAGAAACATATCACAAGAAGTGTAAGAAGTGGCAGAAGGAGGAGGACAGGAGAAGGGCAAATACTCACTGCTGCTGTGGACAGCTCTCCTTCTAATTCTTTGGATTTGGGTGAAAAGGAGGAGGGTTCTGGAAGTAGGTTGATACTGGCAAACAGCAAGGACTACAAGTCACAAGAACTACAAACAACAATGGTAACAAGAACAACAATCATATCAAATTCCGTAAACACAGCGAGCAATGTTAGTAGCAAAACAGAAGCCATGAAAAGGACGATACATGTGTTAAGAGAAATATTACTTGGTAAAATATTCAGAGACGCCCTTTACTTCGTATCAAAAGGACGACAACAACAAACCATTCAACCTTCTTCCAGCAGCTACTATCACAACAGCAGTAGTAATAGTAGAGCACTTGGTCACATATTACATTTCTTTTGTCAAACTTCCTTTGGTGCAACTGCAATTGCCAATGAAAGAGAAACTGCATTATTTCATGCCATTTTAGAATTTCAGTGCATGTCATCATTTTTAAGAGTAATGAAACGATTGTTGTGTATTCCAGGAATCAAGTCTTTTGAAGAAGGGGTTGCTGATTTTTATTTTGAAGTTTGGCGTTGGTTGATTCTAAATGATAAGCTTTCTTTGACAGGTTTATCGTCTGAAAGTGTTGCTACTAATAGTGGTGTAAAAAAGAATTGTAACGACCGTGGTAGTTGTGGTGTTTTATTTCGGATGGAAAAAGTGTACCTGTCCATAAAAACTATGTTGGATTGTATCTCTAGTGTTGGTAAATCCAATGGAAATCACTTTCCACCTGGGTTGATGTGTAAATTGAAGAAAGTGGTCAAGTCAAAAGCACAATTGCAACAAAGAGAGACAAGGAACAAGAAGGAGAATGAGGTCAGCAATGAAGAGGAAAAAGAAGTAATTGTTGATGATGTGTTGGAGGAAATGTTGAAAATCATTGAGGAGCATGATTGTAGGGTGAAAATCATAAACAATGAGATTTTCCCAGGTGGCCATTTCACAGTAATGTCTTCCTCTATCTTGGAAAAGGAAAAAGAAGGTACCAAGCATCTAATTCTTGAAGGTGAATCCAGTTTGCTAATGCAATCACCTCCTTCACAGGAGTATCATGACAAAAACAAAAATGCTTCAGCATTACATGTTACTACTATAAGTAGTAGTACAAGGAACAAGTTAAAGGCTTTCTTGGAAGATTTCATCTTATTAGATAATCAACGAATGGGTATGTTGGAACATGATCCTTTTGTTTCAAGATTAATAACATGCTATCAAGCACATTGTGGCATGATGTTTGCTGGTAAGGAGGTCATGGAGGAGGTAGATATTCTTTCTCAGCATTTTATTGTGCATGGTGATGGACAATATTCTGTTGACTATGTAGCATTTGTGGGTGCCCTTTACACATTTGTCATGGAAGAAAAAGATGAGATTCCGTCCACATGTAAGTTATTAAAATACTTAGAAACTTATCATGGGACAGATATGCAGCATTTGCTATCCATTCAGAAATATGTTGAAAATGTGAGGATAAAAACAAAAGATAATAGTGAACGCAATATGGATAATGATCGAGAAAGGATATTGCAGCTTCAAAGATCCATGGCAAAAATTAGAACTTATAAGGAATCTGATTTCTTGGCCAAATGGGTCATTGCCTCAATAGAAACAGAAAATATCTTTGTGAGAAAACAACAGCAGCAAGAAGTCAACAGGCCAAGCTGTCAACCTGATGCAGTGACAAATAATGATAAAAACTCTTGTTTCCCTAAGAAAACAGAGACAAAGCCTCCTTTACATATTATTGAGCCTTACTTTTTTGATTCATCACTAAATGACTATGTTGCTGTCAAATGCCATGGAGATGTGACCAAGAATTCAATTTGTTACAACAAGAGTAAAACTCAGTGCCATTTAGGACAACAAAAAGATGGCTCTGAGTTCTATGCAGAACCAACCAATAATAAATATAAAATTCAGCAGGCAAGAAATAGGGAAGATGAGTTTCTTCTTGACTGTATGAAGACAAAAAATATTCACAATGACTTACGAGAAGCAGATAATTACAAATACCAAAAGACTGAAGACAAGAACAGCTTTAGAGCTGTGACTGACAATGGTGCCTTACCAGCAGTGAGCAACCAGTCTTTATCCATAGTTGGAGATGGTTTGCACAAACATTCATCCTCATTAAGTTTTTTGCCAGTTCAAGATGGATCACATAGGCATCACAATATGGACATCTCCCCTCATCATGTTAATAGCCATATAACTACTAATCAGAATAGACAAGAAACAAATGGCTGTAAAAGATTGTCTCTTGGACATCAGCACTCAATAACAGATAATTTTCACAAGAATGGCATTGTTACTTTGAATAGGAAGTACTTGCAGGAAGAGGATCTAACATGCAAAAGAGAAGATGTTACTTATAGTGAAATGATGCCCCTTACTACTACAGACGGGGCTTCTAATAAGATTCTCTATACCAATGATCCCATCCTGGTGCGTGCTGGTCAGAAATGTACTAAATATAACAAATATATCATGGATGCAGGAGATGTTATCGGCACAGCTCCTGGTTCTTCTTGTCAAGTACCATCTCTTACTTGTGAGAAGAATTCAAACCATGTTTGTACTACATTGCAAGAAAATTCGGCATTAGCATATGATGAATTTCTAAAACCTTTAGTCAGTGACTCTGTTGAGGACGAGCATAAAGGTGAAACTTTTAGTCTCAGATACTGTCATGATCATCCAGAAATACCTTGCCCAGAAATAGATACCCGTGATACTCTACACAAGACAGATTTGTTAGGGCACCAAAAGATCATGGATACTAAATATGAGTCTACAGCTGGAAAGAATGCTATGCTAAATTATGTCAGACAACTAAAGCGTCAACCGGCTCCGTGTCCTGAGCTCAGTGCCTCATCATTGGGAAAAAGGATTGAAGTAAATACTGAAACTTTTGGTCCCATTATTTCAGATCAGTTTTCATATAAATATCAGAAATCACATTATGATACTCATAAGAATGAGTATCATTTGCAACCTAGAAGCAACAGCCATCATGCCATAGTAGGATGTAAGAAAGAAGATACTAACAAGACCATAAGAAGGGATGATTTGTCCATTGTGAATAACCCATATTCAGAAAACCGGAATTTTGATGATGTCAATATCAACAGAACAGGTCACTTGAATAGAATGTATTCACCGTTTTCTATCCATCAAAAGAAAAGTGAGAAAGAGGATGACATTGAAGAGACAAGTAAGTGTTTAGGCCATGCACAACAAGCTGATGAAAATGAAATATCAAAGCATGTGGGTGAAGAAAAAGGCAAGAATGATCACTCCAGTTCAGGAAGCAATAAATTTCATAATGTAAGTGGTGCTGACTTAACCAACAATAAAGGTCGAGTTTTCAATGCAGAAACTGGACAAACTTTTCCAAGAATACTAGTAGGGCAACATTCAATCGATAATGATGGTAGAAGACAAAGACAAGAACAATACCACTCACATTCTTCCTTTCTCTCATTTGCCCCAATTGGAAAAATTCTCAGCAATCAGCACCAAACCATTTCCCAAGTTAGTGATGGGACGGTACAAAAGATAGAAATGGTGCAGAGTCAACATGATCTATATCCAACCAAAGCTTCTCTGTTGGGTTCAGAATTACTAGAATGCTGGAAACATGAGGAAATTCAGATTGGTTTCCTACAATCTGGTCTAACAAGAAACACCAAACCTAGTGAACACAACAGTAATCAGTACCAAGAAAAAAGTGTTGAAACATGCGAATTTAATCATTGCAAATCAACAGCCGAGCCCAGCATTGTCACAAAACACAAGAAACTGAATGTTTCAATGGTGTATGGAAAAAGCTCAAGATTACCAATATCAAGACTGCTCAACAACAAGCATACTACTAGTAGTGCTGAAGTGGTGCTAAAGAAGGACCATCCAAAAACAAGTTCTATGCATTTAAATGAGGAGTTGAGAGGATCATTAAAAACATCAAATGATCCTAGTAATATGTGTCTCAATGTGAATGACAAAGGTTTAGAGAATTGTAACAGTGAATTCATAAGTAGGATAGATCATGATTTAGACGAGTGGAATCATGACTTTGAAAATGCAGAAGGTATTCTTGTTCTTAAGGAACTTCTTTTGGAGAAAGATAATTCAGCCTCTATTAAAACAAAAGATTTGGTGCTACCTTATGATTCAAATGCTGTAAGGGAATACAATGCAACAGTTTTGGGGGAAATGAACAGTAATATCATTGGACTAGATGAAAATGATAGAATGATGACACCGCCATTTTTCATCCATCTAGTACTTGGAGATGAACTGCTGGTGGGGTATGACTGGCAATCAATTTTCTTACATACTGAATCAGAGGTTCTTGATATTGTTTCCAAAGTATTGTCTGTCAAAAAAGAGAGTCTTGTGTGCTTCCTTGATAAATATCATGCCATGGAAATGGTATATGGTGAGAGCAAGTCATCTAAAAGATTAGAAACGTTCATCGGCAGGTATATTTATGTGGATGATGTTCACCGCCCCCGTCACAAGTTGCCACGCCCTGTAGCCTTTATAGGTCGACTCTCAAGAAAGCGTGAAAGACAATTTTTGTCACTCAAGTCCTCAAACACATCAAACATGAGACTCATATACTACAGATTACGATTAGTAGTGTCATGAAAGTTTAGGAGATGCATTTCCATTTCACCCATCAAAGATATTTCTGTGCTTGCGTGCCAAATAGGTTACAGCTGAAAAACGTGCATATGCATTCATATTATTACTACATAAAATAATCCTAGAGAACAAATTCATCCCCCAAAAATGTAAAAACATTCTGCGCAGTCATTGGATCAAACGATAAAACAATCAGTAAACCTATCTGTACAATTGCTATTAGCAAAAGAATTGCCTTGTTGCCATCAGATAGACCGACATTTCCTGTATCATCATCACGTGAAATTTCCCCACCAACCTTGCCATCAAACCTTCTCCGAGATTGAAGTAATAATTCATTCTTCCCTTGTCGTGACGATGCTTCCTTCTTTTTTTCCATGCTACTATCATCATTGTCATTATCCATCCACATCACTTCTTTTGCATCAAAATCAAGTCCAAGAAATTGTTTGGCAGCTGCAATATCAGCTTCGTTACGCTTTGGATCATTTGGAGCGACAATCCGAACTCCAGGTACGATCGTTCTCAAGGCTAATTCTTGTTCCAAGGCAGATTTATATTCTGCAATGGCCTCATTGACTTGTTCTTCATTCGGTTTCCTATTGGATGACGAATCAGAGGAGGAGGGATCTAATTGAGCTGATTTAATCTGCCTCAATTTATTCAGAGCTTCTATTCTTTGTTCGGAAGCATCTCTACCAACAAGGGGGAAAGAGGAACAAACCAATTGATTTATTTAGAGACATATGTAGTATAGGCAGCAGCAGAGGATTAACCAGCGACATGAGACAAAAGCAGATTGTACAAGGACCAGTACTATTACGTGTGGTATGTCCTCCTCGTCTCGTGGTGTTTGTTGTTGGAAGAAGTCTGGATCCGTGCTCAAGAAAAAAAACTAGTTCACACATGCATACATCATACTTCTTACCTTACACCATTAATTCTGATCTGTAACAGAGTAAAAATTACAGCAATAGTCAAGAATGCCGACAATGCTGGTAAATTTACCTGAGGTTCAAAAATCTGATCATCATTGCTCCTCGCCGCCGCTGCCACTGCAATATCTTGGGCTACGACAAAAAGAAATATATTATGTATGATTATACTTCAGTTCACAATTGCAAAAAGATCAATCAGTTCCTGCAATTATTACCTACTTACCTAGCTCATTGTTGGTATAGGAAAGGAGGCACCGCGAGGATGAAGAGGTGGTGAAGACTCTCCTGCTCCTCCTGCTTCGAACAAAGTCAGCTGGAAGGGTTTGTAACTCTGCTTTAACTAAAGTTCCAAGACAATCATTTCGATATACCGGTGGTGATACAAAAGAACTAGGAATTTTTAACATGCTGGATCAATCTATATTTTCTATTTTGTTCAGAAATCAAAGAATCAATAAAGTAATCCCAATAACGAGCAAGGAACAAGATGTGTTTGTGAGAAAATAAAGAGGATCTTTACATTTTTTCTTTACACGACGTGGTCGTACGTGTACTGCACTGTACCAGGGGGTGGAGAATTGGGTAAAACTCGTCAGGTTGGGAGATGAAATCGCGCATTATTTTCAAGCCATTACTGGTAGCTGTATGTAAAGTAGCCTTTAGCCATTGCATATTTTAGTTACAACCACTGCATGTGTTCCATAACATGACCAATTAAGGGTCAGATAGAGACTCTTATTCGATTGACTATATAATTAGAACAAATCTAGCTAGGTATTACTATCATCCAACATACATCTCAAAGTAAAATTGTCATGAATACTGAATGCTCTGTCAGCAATCAAGATGTCCTACACCATGTTTTTTCTCAGCTCGTGACATTTCTGAACAAGGAAACATGCCAAAATTGCACATTAGTCCAATGCGACGAAATGAAATCAGCTCAACAAAGAGTTTTTATTATAAAAGTTCAAACATCAAATAATATTGATGGTGAAGCTCAGCATAATAACGATACAAAGTATGTATACGCCCCATCGCCCATTGGGAAAAGAATCCTGGATGTCATGGGCAAGAGCAACGGTCGTCTTGTCTTGAGAATGTGGAAGGCAGGTGCAAGATGGTGGAACTTGACTTGCAATGCAAAAAATGAATGTATCAAATTAGCAAAGTCCGAAGTGGCAGGGTATAAAGTTGCTCGATTGGCTTTTGAATATTATTATGAAAATTATTTAAGTCGTGATGGTATCATAAGTCGCGAGCAGCCACGGATTTTTATACCAGAAGTGCTGTATTTCTTTGAGGACGTCACAGTCGGTGGTCTAAAAGAGATAAGGAATGATAGGGAGCGATGTCACCAACAAAACCAAGATTGCAATCCATGGGCTTTATTTTCTCATGCCAAGGAAGATGGAAATATAATCTCAAAAGGAGCCAGTACAAGTACACGTTCTGACGAATATAGGTTTTGCGATGAATTTATTTTCCAAATGGTCAAGGTCCGAAGAGAATTTGGATTTGATGAGCCACACCCGCGACATGGACGAGTATGCGTCGATCATGCCTTGGAATATGCCATGCATGTATTGAACGATATCATCATTCCCATGCATACAGTGTTTTTCACAAATGAAACCGCCATGTCTAAAATGAGGGAGGATATCATTACATTGAATCGTCACAACGTTTACAGCAATGGCAGGGGCATCACCTATCAAGACATGGTAAATTTATACCTTGCCCACATACGGAAAATTCAAAGCAAAATAAAAAACGAGAATAGTCAACAACTTGACGATAATGGAATGTACACTTTGGTCCAATCTCTGGAAGACTTTGTATCGAGACTTTGGTATGAAAGCAAGGTTATACAGGATTTCCCTCTCCCTTTTACACTGTGTCATTTAGATTTACAGCCACAAAATATGATTCTATGCCAATCCATATCATCATCATCATCGACATCCGACCAACCTAAAGTTTCAAGAAACATCCCTTGGATAGTCTCTATTTTGGACTGGGAGGAGAGTTGCTATGCCGATCCGCGGTTTGAATTATTGCTCCTTTGTCGAAAAGTCGTGGCAAATCGTTCACAGGCTGACAAATTATGGTGTCGTTATAGTGCATTTGTCGAGGAGAGGTTTCAAAGGAACAAGGTTGGTCCGATGGACCCATGGCTTCGATTGGAATCGGTACACAGTTTGTTGACCATGTGCCTGCAGGGTATGAATTTATTGGAGGGAGGGAGAAGTCCGTGGGAAGGGAATTCCGATTTACGGGGTAAAATTGATCGTGAGTTGCATAGGTTGCAAAATGATCTTGGATGGAGTTTATCATGATTTGTGATTTAGTTAGATCCGTGGGGAGAAGGAGGTAGTGATATTTTATATAGATAGAAAAGGCATTAAGTGATGCTATATTGTTAACTTTACACACATAGATTTAATCATGCAGAACAGTTCCATCGAGTGGTCCAATGTTATTTCTTTCTTCGTTATCGGTCCCAATGTTGATTCTTTGTTGACAAATATCTTGGTTAGTATTCTCATTCCTATTGAGATGCAATGTACATTTAAGTTTTATCCTCTTGAAGAAGATACACCCCCTTTTGACACGCTTCCAAGTCTTGATGATCCCAATCGTTCTCTTGCTCACTTTAAGACAGTGGAAGGAGGAACATTTTCACCATCGGAATCTTCATATGAAACAGCTCGTTGTCTACCAGGACTGCAATTCTGCTTCTCTAAAGATTCGTCGAGGGATCCACTCGCACTCGCAAGTCTTTTTTGAACAGGAATCTTTGTCTCCAAAACATCATCCTTCTTTTGATTCTCTTCCCTTGGACTCAAAACTTTTTTCTTCTCCTTGACGACGATGGCAGCTTTCGTCTCCTTTTCCTTTCCTTCATCTCCACCCTCATCCCCCACCATCTCTCCACCATGCAACCGATGCCACAATCTCTGAAAGAACACCTTGCGACTACCATACTTTGGCCTCTCATCAAACCTACTCCTCTGACACTCCTTGGCCAAATGATCCTTGGCATCCTGATACTCCTTCAAAGCCCTCACACTATCCCTCACATCCTTGGGACACTTTCGACACTTGTACGCAACATGCTTCACAATCGTCTGAGTCGTAGTCGTCTGACTCAAAGACCTGATCGTTTCAGGAAAGTACCTTCCAAATCCAGGTTCTCCTCCACAGTGCTTACAGCACATACCCTTGAAACCGACCTTGCGGGATTTATAAGTTCCAATCCGATCAAGATGCGTCACGTAGCAAGGTTCCAGTTGTGCCATGGAGAGAAAGATAAAGTCTGGAATGTATTGTCGATCTTGTGGATCGACAAGAGAAGTCGTTCCAATGAGATTGGAGAGGATCTTGGTATCATTCAAATTACAAAATGCGGGTAAACTGAGTGACACAAATGGGTGAACGAGGGAAGAGGAGGAAGTGGAGGATGGTCTTGCTCCTCCCATGGGACGATGTTTGGTCGTTAGATGCATTTGATTTTGTACTTGTGGATGCAGTTGCGCTGGTTTACGAGTATAGGACATGCAATTTCCTTGATGACTGTGAAGAGAGTCACAATCACGTTCCATGGAAAAGGAGGACGATGAGGGCGGCCGTTGCAGTGATGGAGCAACAAAATTGGATGGGCGCTGTGGGTCGTCCATTCCACAAGAACGAGAACGATCCATTGAAAAGGATGGCGGTGGAAAAGTTGGACTCCAAGAACGAGACGAGGGGATATTATTTCTTCCTCCATTTGCAGACAAACGACTTAGATTCGAAGAATACGACATGTCATGATGGTAAAAGGACGGATGTGGTGGCGGTGGAGGAAGAGGAGGACGGGTCAAGGGAACACCTGTATAATTCTGCGTCATGTGTTGCTGTATCATTTGCATGTGAGGGAAAAAACTCAATGATGCCCGTTCATGGTCATTGACATTGAAACAAGATGATACTGTGGTGGGAGATGCAGAATCTTCTTCCTCTTGTTCTTCTTCTTGATAAAGTGGCTCGGGTACTTTGATTGGTCCGCGGTCATTGTACTTGCTTTCCGTTGCTCCTGCTGCTGCTGCTGCTACTGCCCCTCGAGATTTTTTGTGATGAATCGTAGTTGTAGCCGTATTGTTACTTTCTACTCCAGCAGAAGAAGAGCGTTGAAGATAAGGACGAGAATAACCTGAATGGTCAGTACTCATACTTGTACTGGCAGTGACAGTCGTGGACATGGAGCCACAACTGGCAGTATTGCAAATGTCCCAATCGTCGCTCGTTCGTGACGATGAAAGGGACACTGCAGCGGTTACAGCCGTCGCTGTATCCGAAGGACTTCCTCCCTGTTTCAAGGAAAGAAGAACGGAGATACAATCTTGATCATTTTTCGAAACGTTGGGTGTGTTTGGTAACATGGTCCCTGTCATGATGAATATGCTTCTGGTTCGTGTGAGATTAACGGACGGATAATGTCAACGATTATGATTTCCTTTTGATCTGGACAAACGAAGCAAGGAATCTAGATTGCTGTAATAGGTGAGTAACTAACTAGCTGACCAAGTTAGAATAGAACGAAACTCCTTGGTTCGTAGAGATGAAGGTATCGGCTGACCAACACTTGATTCGTCGTTATTGAATATCCTCCAATGCTCGGATTAGGATGTGTGTATCCTTCTGTACTAACTAACTGTCCTCTAATTGAATGATAAGCAGCAAGCAATCTATCAATTGTTAAACAGGCCGAGAGGCAATGCGATCCTCTCCAAGATTCTGAATGATGTGGTACTCTGTAGTGGAAGTTGTTTGAATAGAGTTTAATGTGTGTGTTTCATAAAAATGCAATATCCTGTGCTGTAGATCTATTGCACGATGAAACACAAAAGACACGAGTGTATAAAAAATGGACTGTTGAAATTTGAAAGAAGCCTTTTGTGTGATTTCACACAGCCATTCACGCTATCCAATTTGGCGGTTAGTCCTCCATGGTCTCACTTTTGAAATTTTTCACAAAGCTAAATCTTTCGACATGACACATAAATTGCTAAAAATGAGGTGTGTCCTGGACCTAGAAAACTACGAGTCCCGCAACGGGTTCGACCAGGGGAGGTGTTGCGAAGAAGAATTTTGGGCTTTGGTTCCCGTTAAATTTTAGGGTTGTACCATTCACTTTTTACTTTTTTTAGTGCAATTATGATGTAATGCATGTACTAAAATGTATGTACATAAACTGTTGTAGGTCATTGGCAAGACCGTCGTGCATCTCAGTACCAGTGTAGTGCAACAATTACTGTACAGTAGAGAGGTTAAAAGAGCGTTAAGTGCACAATTCCATCAGAACAGAAAAACACAACCAACAGCCAACCATTTTCAGAGATTGCTTACTGTATCAATCATCAATCATCTGTTTTCTCACTTTTCACTTGTCCATCGTTATTATTTCTTATTAACTACTTTTCATGAAGGTTTCAATTTCTCTATTATAAAAAAACAAATTCATTCTGTCCGTCTGCACAAATATTAATTACTACTGTCTGTCCTATACACACTATCATCATGGCAAAACAAAAGAACAAATCCCACAAGAAAAAACGTATTGCCAAACATATTCTTCAAGCTAGAAAACAACGAACCGCAAACTCGGAAGACCAAACAGGAGGTGAACAAGTACATGATGTAGTAGAAGGAAATTCCTCATCGCAATTACAAAAATACATTCGATTGGGACAACAATATCTATCTGGATGGGATCATCAGAGGAAGAATTCGACATCCATTTGGAAATTTCATAAGAATACACAAACTTGGTTGTTGAGAAACATGTATTATGTCGATAGAGTACCCAAGGCTTCCTTTCAGATATTGATGGAGTATATGGAGGGATTAAAGGGTGATGCAACTAGGGAATGGGTGAATAAGGATGCCATACGGAGAGTATTGAGGTATAAGGAATGGGAAAAGTTGCATGGGGATGGAAAAAAGCAAGAGAATGAGGTAGTAGAACAGGAAGGAAAAGATGATATGAATGAAAAAACGGGCGAGGCAAAGGGGAAAACGATAAATACTGATGAAAACAATCAAAAGAATGCTTCTTTGTCTGGAAGTGAGGATGATGAGAAGAGATTTCAGCGTCTGAGTGATCATGACAAACGCAAGGAATACAAACGAGCGAGAAAGGTTTTAGAGGCTCTAAAGAAACAACAGCAACAACAACAACGACAGTCGTCGAAGGAAGGATGATGTGGACTCAAATTACGATAAATCACTGCAGACTATGTATTCATATGTTGGATGCGAGTGATATCTACTTGGATCTTCGATTGAAATTTATTTAGTCTAATGAATGAAAGATAGCTTCTTTTCTCTCAACATGAATTTTTGTACAGCACCTCTTCTAGAGAGTTATAAACAGCAGTAACATACGCTTGGTCAAATACAATGTAAATGTAGTCAATTTTTTTTCGTTCCCATCCGACGTCTCAACCATTTACGTAATGGTATGCCTACGCATCCTCCTGTACGGTAAAGAATCCGTTGGCGCAAATCCAGCATCTGGATCATTCACATCCGGCATATCCACATCTGCATCCGAATCGTAGTCCTCATCCTCCTTGACAGGAGCCAAAGGACCATTGCGTGGTGTAGATGGAAGGGGCGAATTTCCTCTCGAAGAATCACTTCCACTGGAGGATTCAGTCACTCTTTCGGGTGTGGTAGATGTGACAGTTCTGGTAGTTTCTTCCTTGGCGGTTTCTTCCACGGAACGTTTGACGAACCGACCCTTCACTCTCATGCGACGATCGGCTAGATTCTTTCTACAGTTGTAGCGAATCTTTTTCTTCCATGTTCTGCGAGTTCGTTTGCTGTTGAATTTTGCAATTATGGCGGCTCTTTCTGCTGGGGTATAGATTCCAATTCGTCCATTTTTATTGTAAACCTTTAGAGAGAGAAAAGAGAGGGAGTATAAGAAAATGTTTCAGAAATAGGCAATAAGCGTCAGTTTCAGATATTTAACGAATTGAAAACATGCACCACGTATACAAGCTTTCACTTACCTCCTTGTATTTATCAAGGGAATGAGGAAAGGCCATGACTCCCTTGTCCAATCCATTTTCGGTACTCAGATCTTCCAACAGCCTAGATCGAGCTCTTCTCAACAATTCCTCCGGTTCCAGTTCCAATTCATTCAGTGGCTCTTCTTCAAGCTCCTCAACATCATCCTCTACTTCCTCTAATTCATCCCTTCCGACTCTTTGATTGAATTCCAATAGATTTTTCCTTGCGGCCATAAGGCGTGTATCTTCATCTTTTCTCGTCTCCACCTTGGTTTTATCCACCACCTTTTTATTGTTTCTTTTCTTCAACTGTTTCTTGCTCGATTTGGGTGTTTTGGATAGCACACTCGTCTCATCATCACAACAAGCCTCGTCTTCCACAATCCTTTCCAACAAGGAATTTTTTTCTCCCGCCTCGGGCTGCTGGTAAATGCTAAAATCCGTACTTCCAATTTTCCTCACTGGCACGACCGATGGACGACTCGTCCTTCTCGAGGGGCTGACTCCCAGCCCTTGCAATTCTTCCAACTGTTTTCGATGTCTATGCTCACGGCACAAATCATGTGCAGACTTGAGCTCTTCTTCTAAAATAGTCGAGGGGAGTACCATCCAAGGATGTCTACCATTATTCCCTCCCCTGCCTTTGGAAACAAGAGAAGGGTTTTTGTAGACATCCCATTTCTCCATTCCTTCCGGGTTGGACGCTGATCGATTTCTCTTGGGTTGTAGCAACTGTCGAGGTGGAGGAGGGGGCATGGACAGTGTATCATGATGATTGATACAAGCTCTTGTTCCAGACGAAGGCAGTGTCTCATCTGACGGTGAGAATTGTTGGGATGCAAGTGCGGCCAATGCATCCAGCGCAGATACTTTGATGACCGGTTGATCCTTTTTGTCCATTTTTTGCATAGATGGATTACTCCCACCTAAAATGCCATTGGTAAAGGTCAGTGGCGTGCTGTTCGATTTGGCATTATTCATCGCCGTGTCATTTATGGCATTTTGCGGCAAAAAGCTAAAACCGTGTGTTACAGGTGACGACGAAGAGGTACAAGACAGCAATGACAGTTCATTCTCATATATGGGTTTCAAAGGAGGAGAAAATGGTGTGAGTTCAGGCGATACTCTGGAAGTGGTAGTTTTCTCATCATGATGACTCGTTGTCACAGGAAGGGAGTCATTCTGTTGCACCAGCGGTGGTGTCTTCGTAATAGGAATCTTGGATGATGTCATCATTCCAAAAGTACCACTGTTGTGAATTCCCGACGATGGGTTCGCTGCAGAGTCTCTTGAAGACGACGATGTGCAAGTATTATTCGTTGTTGTTGTTACGGCAGTAGACGATGCCATGTTCTGTCAAGGAGTTTAATATAGGAAACAAATCGCAATGCAAAGTTAGTGTGAACGTTTTATGGTAAAAAATATGCACAGTATGTGTGTACATTTTGTACTTGTCCATGGTGAGAAAAAAAGAAAAAAAAAGGAATGCAAAAGTTCGAAGGCCAAAGATGGAAGAAAAGAGATTCACCCGTGGGTCGCCGCCCCGGCCCCTCACTTTCTTTCTTTGTTGTCGTTTGATGTGACACTTGAAGTTCTCCCAGCCACATGCTTTGTACATGGAAGCCCTTGTCGGAAGCGCGCCTCCTTGATGCCAAATCGATGCATAAAAAAAGTGGCGCCATTTTTCCTCCAATGAAAATTTACCTCGTGCGTCAGGAGGGGCAACTCCCAGTGATTTTGGATTATTTGTACTGTACTGTAGACACGAGTACAGTACAATACTGTACTACGTTTGCCACCATTGGGGGCCTTTCGTGATGACATCAGATGGGGGAAAATTCGGATTGTTCTTCTCAACATCCGGGTGCTGCACCACAACCTCCCGACACTGAAATCGTTCGATGGCCTTCCAAGCGATAGAAAGGATTCGATTTGTTTTGTTTTGAATCTTGGGACTTGGGATCTTTCTGTCCAAATCAAACGACCAAACAGAAGTGGTCTACTTTCTTCTACAGCTTTTCAACGTCATTAATATATTTGATTCTCAAACTAACTTACCGTTCTTGTATTTTTCATAAAATCGTGTCGTTCTCGGCTGTTTATTAGTTGATGTTAAGTAGTACCAATAATGAAACTGCTTCACAAAGGATGGACCATCTGACGAATGAAAGAGTGTAACGGCAATTATTAATCCCCGAATCTCGATTGATTCTCTAGTGATGAAGAAGGATCGCGATTTTTATACTGTAGAACAGAACTGTTGCTTTCTATCTCTGCTTGTGTGTTTAGAAAACAACGAGTCGTACGGTATGTTCCTTCGATTTTTGATCCGTTTTCGTTTGGACTCTACTTTTGGCGCTTCTTTGAATATTTTGTTCCGTACAGTGCGTGTACCCGTAGTAGAATTCGTCATGCGTCAACTGCAATCCTATTACTAACAGTTACGTATGTACGTGAAATACAAATTCTTCACATTGTGTCTGCGTACAGTTTCTACTGTACTGTACTGTAGATTTTTGTGGAGCTCCGTTCAAGCAGAATGATTTTTTATTATTTTTCAAACTTTTTTCAAGTTGCGTGTCTATGGTTGGTGAGTATGGTGTACCTGTATCTCGAAGTACACAGCGAAGAATTACTGTAGGCTCTAAGTTCCCTCAGCCGTTCGCGGTTGTCAGAGAGGCAGGAAATTATAATGTATTTGTGGCTGTATTATGGTACTCCAGGTACCCGGGTACCAGGTAGGGTACCATTT
>JAAMXU010004647.1:0-15646 GCA_019693545.1 Chaetoceros muelleri | reverse complement strand
AGAAGTCAATGTCAAATAGACATATGAACAACTCAAGATATGGCAACTGACACTCGTTTCATATAGATTAATCTGTCCAAACATATTTAATTAGTCTTGTAAACACATGCTATTACGGCAAAAAGCCAAAGCACCAAAAAGTCTCCCCCTGGGGGGTAGACTGCCCCCCAGGGGAGTGGCCGAAAAGACTAGTAGGCACTTGGGGAGGGATGATCGGTGTCCAATGCTTCTTCCTACAGTGGGTACAGGCAGTTGTACGTACAGTCCTACCCTACTGTACAGTAGTATTTCATATCACGAAGAATAACCGCGAACATGATATCATAATTATCCAACACTTTTACCCACTGTCGAACCCACATACAAACAAACAAACCACACAGACCGACAAGGCAGTCAGTAGAATAATAATTTATCAATTAGTAAGTAGAGATACAAAGATATATCAAAAAACATGAATCCTACAGATGAACTCGCATCCAGTCTCAGCGGAGAACAAATTGCCCAAGTACTTCGATCATCCGGACCTGTCGTATCGTGCGTGCTTCTCCGATCGAAACAACAACCCAATGCTGGTGCAACCGAGGATTCCAGCAAGATTGGACACCACGACGAGAACAGCAAAGAATCGCACGATTCCACCAAGGAGAAGGAGGAGACAACGGTAGAAAAAAAAAGAGTTTTGGAGGAACTCATGGAAGAAATTCAAATCGATACGACTCCCAAGAAACAAATGGTGTCACAAGTTCTTGGTGGTCCTTTTACGTTTTTGGGACAATATGAGGATGAGGGGATTGTCGTCATTGTACGGAAATATGATCAGGATGGGACTTCTGGCAATGAAGCGGAGAATGACGACGAGGAAGAAGAGGAGAAAGATGACGAGGGAGAGAAAGAGAATGGATTGCCTTTGAACCCGCATATACTTCAACCCCCTTTGCACAATGTTCAAGTTCGAGGAGATATTCTTTTAATGAGAGTTGCCGCTGTAGAGGAAGGGGAGGAGAAGGAGAAGGAGGAGGAAGACGATGATGAAGTTCATCATCAGGAGGATGCAAATGATGATGAGAACAAAGACACTGATCAAACTTCCAAGGAAGAAAAGGAGGATGGTCCTCGGGATATTGTTGAAAGTCTGAATAATAATTCAAAAGAGCAACCACAGCAGCAGCAACAACAGCAACAACAACAGCAACAACAACAAGAAACTACAAAGGACGAAACTCCACCAAAGCCAGTGGAAACGACAAAGTTTCTATCCAATGAAGATTTCTTTCTTGATTATACAAAAGAAGAATACATCAAGTTTGCATCCCGAACAGATATTGTTCCAGAACCTTTTGATGAAAATGATGAAGAAGGTGAAGAATCTCTAGATGATGAAGACTATGAAGAAGAGGAGGAGGAAGATGGGGATTATAACGTGGAGTCTGATGAAGAGGATGAACTTGACGACGAAGAATGTCAAGTTGGTATGATGAATCTTATCTTGGCACAGCTACTTCGAAGATTTCGAGAAGAGAATGGAAGGGGTCCCAATACGTCCGAGTTGCTGACAATGAGGTCGGCGTTGGCAGCTAAATTGGGGATAGATGAGAGACTTGTCAATGAAGAGTATCAGCATACAGAAGAGGAAAACAGCCATGACAAAAGAAAGTTGGAAAGCGATGATCAAGGTACGGAACATCGAGAAAAAAAGGTAAAGTTTACAAATCAAGATGAAGTTAAGATCATGACAGATGATGAGGCATTGGATCACAGTGGATCAAATAATAATGCAGTGGAAGAGGATGGCATGTAGCTAATGTTTGGTTGTTGTCTGTCTATATCTGGATTATGAATGAGGGGGGTAAATCAATAGTATATTTGTATAGAGTTTTGAACAATTTATATAGATTTGAGTTTTGCATCAATGAATTACGATAGGATACTACTATCGAGATACTAAGTAGATACACCATGTTTTATTTTTGGATAGAGGTAATGGTTCCCCATCTGTTCCATCGCCAAAGTTACCGCTCTCTCTAGCTAGAGTAGAGCTCTCTCGAGAGCTCTACTCTAGACTAGCTAGAGAGAGTTACCGCACTGTATTACCGCAGCGCAGCTACAGTTCGTACAGTAGCAGCACAACCAAGAGTACCGTACAAGTGTGTAGTACCCGTCGTACTTTCGTACATCATATCTACTAGAGGTGCTGCTGTACTACTACATAAATTCAATACCGCAGGCACTACATTCACTGTATTGATCAGCTACGAACATCATCGATCACCAATCACCACACTCTACATTTTTTTAGAGTGGATGGTAGTAGCGGGTGCGGGGCGGGGGTTGTTGTACACATACAGTACGTAGTACGAAAACCAGAGTGAAAGTGGTTCGTACTACCACCGGTATTGGCCATCCGTTTCATGGTACACAGTATTTTCTTTGTTCCACCTCATCATCACTCATCACTCACTGAACAGATAAAATTTAGAACCCAAACCAATAAATGGGTAAAAGAAGAATAAAACAGTTTCAAATGATAGCCTTATCCAGTCTCCTTCTTGTAGTTGTGCAAATAACTCTCGTTTGTGCCGCAAGTACCTATACTAGTGCTTCTGTATCATCATCATTATCACCGTTTTCATTATCATCGGCATCATCAGCACCATCCAGATGGGCGTTTATACAGTCCAACCACGATACACTGTCTACCGTGTCATCTCTTATTCGAAGACCTTTCCTATCCACACAGAAAAAGACAGAGAATCATCTTCATCGAGAGTTGAATTGTCTTTTTCAGTTGAGAGGGGGCGATTCTTCTTCGCAGGACCATACCGAACTTCCCGTTGACGACCTGAGTGAAGATCTGAGCAAAGAACCATCCAAAGAGCAACTTGGACAAAAACTGCATCTGCCACGTGGTGGAAGTACCCGACAAATAACAACCAATGATGATGGCTTTGTGGAACCTATTTGTGCGACTGACGAAGAATGTTCGCGTTACTCCCTTTTTCCACTGGAACATTACGATCTATGGTCCATGTACAAACAGCACGTGGCGTCCTTCTGGACTGCCGATGAAATTGATCTTTCGGCGGATCTGGATGATTGGCGCTATAAATTGACTCCCAATGAGCGTCACTTTGTATCCATGGTGCTTGCCTTTTTTGCTGGAGCGGATGGCATCGTTGTGGAGAACTTGGCCGAGAGGTTTTGTAGAGAAGTCACTGTACCCGAGGCGAGGTGTTTTTATGGTTTCCAAATGGCGATGGAAAGCATTCACCAAGAAACTTATTGTCTCTTGATTGACAGTTACATAACAAATCCGGAGGATAGGGCTACATTGTTTAAGGCACATACTCATGTTCCAAGCGTCAAAAAGAAGGCCAAATGGGCACAAAAGTATATTGGAAGTACTGCTGGATTTGCAGAAAGGTTGGTGGCCTTTGCCGCAGTGGAAGGGGTATTTTTTGCTGGATCGTTCTGCGCTCTATTTTGGCTCAAGAAAAGAGGGCTCATGCCAGGACTGACTTTTTCAAACGAATTAATATCGAGGGATGAGGGTTTGCACTGCATGTTTGCATGCCAATTGTATAGCAAATTGGAACGCAAGTTATCAGAAGAGAAAATTCATGATATTATCAAAGAGGCAGTAGAGGTGGAAAAGGGATTCATTTGTGATGCCCTGCCGGTCAGTTTAATTGGAATGAATGCGGGGCTCATGGGACAATACATTGAATTCGTCGCCGACCGGTTAATAAAAGATTTGGGATATAGACCTTTGTATGGGAGCAAAAATCCGTTCGACTGTAAGTATACAGTTTTATGCATTTGTCTGAATCTTTATGTTCAATCAAGCAAGCAAGCAAGTAATCTAACTGATAACATGTGATGTACTTTGCGTTTGTGCTTTGGTCGACAGGGATGGACATGATTAGTCTCGAAGGCAAGACAAACTTTTTTGAAAAACGAGTGGGTGAATATCAAAAAAGTGGAGTGATGGCTTCGTTGAGTGGTAAGGAAGGTTCGCAACCAGGTTCAGAATTTAACTTGGACACGGACTTTTGAAACTTTTGGTCCCTTGCATTCGTATAACTCGAGATGAACGTCAAGTACATTGTCGAAACAGGAGTAGAAAGCGAAATTGGGGTTTAATTTATACACGAACCATTTCGTATGAGCTAAGGTAGTTATATTTGGAACTCTATGAAATTTAGAACTGTATTTTGAATAGTTTGAAATTGAATGCTTGGTCAGCGATGTAGTTTTGCATTTTATTTATTTATTGTTCACTATTGTTCAGTATATGATTTTTTTTCATTCTCACTGCCCTCCTGCCTCCAGCCAGTGTCATCTTCTGTCATGGCCCCTTCACCGGCGACGATCCAATATTTTAGTACACGATAATACTCGTAGTGTACATGAGGTATCGTAGTCAGGTACCTGGTACCGATTGTAGAGTAGAGATGCCCAATAGACAATACGTACAGTACTGTACACAGAGACAAAGAGCTCTCAAGAGAGTGTACTGAACGGATGATAACTCTAACTAGCTGTGGTGTGTAAAAAACAAGAAACAAAGAGTCGAGTAACACTAAAACTATTATTGGAAACTGACGGATCAGCTCAGCTCGGCAGTCAACCTAAAATCATCTCATTTTGAATTTTGAACAGATCAGTGTTTGGAGGAAAAATACGTTTTGTATTGTTTTATACTTGAAGTTTCAGGATCACAGTCGTAAGAGATAGACAACTTTGTTGCAACAATGACCGCAACTCCCCCTGCCAACGCTGAACTCCCAAATAACGTTCTCGAACTCAAAGATAAGGGAAATAACGCTCTCATTGCCGGTCATCCTCTTGATGCAATCGGATTTTACTCAGAGGCATTGGAACTACTTGGAGAAGATGATCCCAATGCAATCATTTTATCGAATCGAGCACAAGCTTACATCAAAGTAGAGAATTACGGTTTAGCGATTGCCGATGCTACTCTTGCAATCAAAACGGATCCGTCTTATCCTAAAGCTTATTATCGAAGAGGGACGGCCGAATTCGCTTTGAATAAGCCAAAGCAGGCGCGTAAGGATTTCAAAATGGTTTGTAAGCTAAGGCCCAAGGACAAAGATGCAAGAATGAGGTATGCAGAATGTGAAAAGATGGTCAAAGAGGCCGCGTTTGCTGCAGCAATCCAAAGCGCACAGACGACTCCTTTGAGTGAAAGCTATCAGCCAAGTGATATTGTGATCAATCCAGGATATGATGGGCCTCATCCTTCCGGTGGAGATACGTGCCTATCTACGGATGAGTTTGAAAAGGAAGACGCTTTGTTTGATCCAGGAAATTTGCCACTCGACTTTGTCATGGTAAGTGGCTAAAGTTTCAAAATTTTATATTCGTGATGCATTTAATAATGGATACATCTTTGACATCTCATACTTGACACGTTGTTTACAAACAAAACAAAAAACCAGGCTGCAATAAAATGTTTCAAGGAGCAAAAGTTAATTCATAAACGTTACGTCGCGAGACTTCTCATTCATTGCAAGCGCTATTTTGAAACTTTGCCATCTTTGCTAAGGTTGTCCGTACCTGATTCCTGTGTAGGTGGAGAACCTCGCATCACTGTATGTGGAGATACACACGGTCAGTTTTACGATGTTTTGAATATATTTCAAATCAATGGCTATCCAAGTGCCACAAATCCATATCTGTTCAATGGTGATTTCGTCGATCGTGGAAGTTTCTCTGTCGAAGTCATACTTACGTTTCTCTTATTCAAAATGGCATGCCCCGAATGCATCCATCTACATCGAGGAAATCATGAGACCAAGAACATGAATCGCATCTACGGCTTTGAAGGAGAGGTCAAGGCCAAATACGATGATAAGATATTTGAACTGTTTCTTGAAGTGTTCTGTCATCTTCCTCTTGCTGCTGTCATCGAAGACAAGGTCTTTGTCACACATGGAGGCATCCCTGTAGAGCCAGTCACTTTGGATGAAATCAAAAAGATCAAGCGTGGGTGTGAACCTCCAGAGTCGGGTCTCATGAGCGATCTGCTCTGGTCAGATCCCCATCCCTTCCCAGGGAAGAGTCCCTCCAAACGTGGAGTTGGGTATTCTTTTGGTCCAGATATTGTGGAATCATTTTTGGAACAGAACGGATTGTGTCTTTTGGTTCGTAGCCACGAGGTTAAAGAGGAAGGGTATTTAGTGGAACACGGAGGAAAGACCATCACGGTCTTTTCAGCTCCAAACTACTGTGATTCCATGGGAAATAAAGGTGCATTCATTCACTTTGGGAAAGATTGTGAGCCAAAGTTTACACAGTTTGCGGAAGTGCCGCATCCAGATGTACGCCCCATGGCTTATGCAGCAGGAATGGGTGGCCTTTTCACATGATGACATGTCGATAATTTTGAAATAAAAATTTGGATAAAAAAATATATACTCCGTAATAAATAAAAGAGAGACAATTATCAGGTTGCCCATTCTGCATAGATTTCAACATTGTTCGAACATTTTTCATCTAGATGTCAATTCAATCACCAGGGTACAAAATGTTGCAGAGTACAAAGTTGGAAATGTGAAGTTGTTTGCTATTTTCCGTTAGAAGACCGTTAAAGTCGTCGTATGCCTTACTTCTTGTCCTTTTCGCCAAAGCTGCTCTCTCCGCTATTAGTTTTAACTCTTCTAACTTTTGTTGTTTGTTGAACAAGCTGCTGGGGGCATCGATTGAGCACTCTATCTATTCCACGCGTTCTTAAACTTTCTAAAGTAGCCATAGCCTTTTTCAAATATCACAATCGATGAGAGGAACGAATCCATTTGACGACGATTACGACGATTCCAGCAGCGATGGCCAGGAGTCACAGTCATACTGCATTTCAGATGACAATGGTGACGACTACTCCTCTTTTGACAATGATACGGCTACTGGTGCAAAAATCACAACAAAACAACGAGAAGCCGAAAAAGACAACTTACCCGTAGAGGCAACGTGGCAGTACCTTGGTGATCTGCCCTATCGCCGCGTTTTGCTGTATGATAACATAATTTGGGGACATTCTGCATCTTTGGCCGAGGACGCTTCGAGCGGCGGATCTTTACACAGAGCAAACGGCAAATCATCCCAAAGCAGCGGTGAAAAGCAGAGAATGGGTTTAGCTTGTCTGCCTCCACAGGCTCAAACGAATATCAAATCGTCGCATTTGAATCCTTCAGAGTATGCTCAATTTTTAGCCTCGACGACGCGTACAATGATTGCATCTTGTGCCAATGGAGGACCCATCGCTACGATTACTGTCCCTATGGCCTCTTCTACTTCGATTCAATCTGCTCTCAGTACTGCGCAGATAAGGATCATGACGAATGCGGGGCAGATCCTAAGTACCATCGATTTCCCTCCCGCTGATGGATGGAAGAAGGAACAGCAGCAACAACTACGAGGAAAACAATACACTGCTTCAGACGTACTTGCCATGGGATTCACTAGTAGGTGCATACTTGTTTTGGTTTTGAGAGATTCTCTTTGTCTTACATATAGCCTGTCAGGAAAAGCTATATTACCACCATATCACATATTAAATGATACGGCAAAGGGATCGGGAACTTTGGAACTGATTGAAGCGACGATTTATGATGGCGGGGTTGCAGTGCTTGGTGCCAATATGTCTTGTGCCTTGGTAGAATTTTTGAATAGTGGAGAGGATGATAATGATTCTTATAGGATCAACTGTCATATTGCAGCTCGCATTGTAAGGGCAACGGATTGGGATGAGGAAACATCGATTGGTGGTGGTGTCGAAGGGAGGAGTCCTGGAATGGATGGTAGTACAGGTGAATATGATCCCCTTTTGGATTCCAATACTGCCGCGTACTACGCTATAATAACGCCACTTGCCACTGCAACACATGCCAAAAAGGATTACATTTCCTACACATCTATTGCAGTGTTGCCAAGAGTCCATACACAGTCGAGGCACCCAGAAGTGTTTTTAGGAACATCCAATAATTCAGTTATTATTTGTGATACGTCTTCCAAGGGTGGCATTGTCGATGTTCAATGTCAAGAACGTATAGCATCTCCAATTGTGCAAATGAAGTTCGCTCCAAATGGTCGGTTTTTGGCTTGCTTCACTCAGAATTCAATGATGACTGTCATTTCCACGAACTTTGAGACAAAGGTACTAGATTTTGATACAAGCGATGGGTCATCTGATTTGCCACACAACATGGAATGGTGTGGAGAAGATAGCGTCGTATTGCACTGGAAGAACTTGGGGGTTCTAATGGTTGGCCCCTATGGTGATTGGCTGCGTTATCCATATAGTGGCTCACAGAATGTTCATTTGTGTGCAGAGGCAGATTGTTGTAGAGTTATATCTGACAGCAGAGTTGAGATTTTGCAACGGGTGCCACCGGCCACTGCAGCTATGCTTCGGATTGGTAGTATTGAACCTTCGGCGTTGTTACTCGATGCCAACGATGCTTTTGAGAATGGGAGTCCCTCGAGTGATGAAGCTGCCAGGGCAATCACTAGATCTGGAATGTTGATGGATGCAATAGAAATATGCATTGATGCGGCAGCAAAAGAGTTTGATGTGGCTATGCAAAAGCGATTACTCAAAGCAGCAAGTTACGGCATGCATTTTGATTACAAAGACGGTAACACAACCAATATTTTGGGTGGAAAAACCAATGCTGTTAATAAAAGTAATGTTCGGCCATCTGAAGTTGCTTTACTCTTTGTTGAAGCTGCAAAAAAAATTAGAGTTCTGAATGCGCTTCGTCATCCCAGTGTCGGGATTGCAATGACGTCTGCTCAATATGACTCCATTGAGTCAACAGGTGTCATCGCGAGGTTGATTGCCATGAAACGGCCGGCATTAGCCACTACTCTTGCTACATATTTACAATTAGATGAGGCAGTGAGAGCCTATGCTAGAGCATCTAGAGCAGCGGCGTTTGTTGCAACTGACAATTCAAACAGTGATTCTGAAACAACTGATGCGGCTATACGAATTCTTAATACAGATGTGAAGAATCCCTTGATGAATAGAGGGGGCTATGCAATGGTGGCATTGGCGGCGAACAAAGCTGGGAGACAAGGAGTTGCAAACTTGCTTCTAACTTTGGAAACTAGTATTAGCGATAAAGTCCCTGGTTTGACAGCAATTGGCCTCTACTCGGATGCAGCGTCTGTTGCCTCGCATGCAAAGGATGACAATCTAATTTTTCATGTCCTCGCTGAGTTCGAAAAATCATGTATCATAAAGAACATTGATCCCTCTCAAGCGCAGGTATCGTATTTGAGCACTGTTGTGAGAAGCTTCCCCCCAGAAGCAATGAACATTCTCTCAAAATATTTTGAAACAATGCATGATGTAAAACACGTTGTTAATTTAAGAAATTCGGCACGACACTATTCCATTTCTGGTACCATTATTGCAAAACGTGCATTGGATGCACCAAGGGAGCAAGATAGGCTCAGTTTACTGCAAGAGGCATCTAGGTTATATGCCCAAGACAAAGATAACATCTTCTTAAAAGCATGCACCGATGAATACCTCGAGTTGATACTCGAACAAGAAAGACTACGACGAGCATTCGGACCAGATGTTACCACCAAGACATCGTCCGTCACGGACACGATCTTCAATGTTTTGTGCTATGCCGCTGTCAAGTTACGTGACTCAAATAAACTCATTGCTGAAAGCGAAAAACTTGCCAAAAAATTCAAAGTACCCGAAAAACGGCTATGGCATACCAAAATACGTGCTTTTGCTGCGACAGATCAGTGGAAGAATATGAGACAATTAGCAGAGTCTCGAACGAAAATACCCATTTCCTTTAAATATTTTGCTTTGGAAGCCATCAAGCACAAGCAAGATGTGTCAGATGTTTTGTGGTACATTCAGAGGGTGGCGGATGGAGAAGAGCGATATGATCTATTTTGCGAAGCAAAATTATGGAAACGCGCACTGGATGAAGCCAAGAGACTCGAAGACACACATAGAGTAATGCATATCAAATCCGTGTGCAACTCTACCGAAATTCAACAAATGTGCGACAATTTTCTACATTCTTATGCATAATTTCAAAGTTTAACTGTAACTGCGAAAAATACAAATATCCTGGGAAAGATCCGATGCTTTCCCTTCCATTAGTACTGCTGCACAATGGTTGCAACCGGATTGATCTTGACTTCTTTCTTTGTATCCTCTGAATGTGTAGCATCATCACTTATCCCAGCGCACCCACAATATATTCTTCCAAGAAACTTTGGGAAACTTTCCACTCCGGCATCATCAAGAATGGTATTCAAACTCTTATTCGATGGCATTTGCGTCACCTCACCATTCTGTCCAAGTGCCCCTCTTCCTTTGTTCTCATCGTTGCTCACTGTCCGGCTGCTACTCACAGTAGTTCCATCGTCCTCGCCGTCCACTAAGTCTAGCTGTGAAAAGAACTGCTTATGCTTCTCTCGATCCTTTTTACTGAGGGTTGGTACAGTATGAGTCTCATATTTTTCCTCTTCTTGCACCATTTCTTCTCTCTTTCCCCAATGTTTAGGTGATAACATCTTTCGAAATTTCATAATACTCCCTTCCACTAGGTTCATCTTTTTTGTCCCCTTGGCCTCCTCTTCATGTTTGATGGGAGATAAAGAATGCGAGGAGGAAATCGATGCTGTAAGTGACCGAACATCGTCTGCATAACTGCTCGAGCGAATATTAGACGGTTTGTTTCCTTCCAACTGCGTATGTGGATCATTGAATAATGAACCAGGCGCTGGTTCCGTCCTGCAATTTTCTGACAGCCGATCGTCTCTCGCACTGGCAGTGTGAGGGTTCTTGAGGATGGAAATGATCGCTTTTTTCATGGTTTTATCCTTGGTCGTGGCATGGGGTTTTACAGTGGTAGAAGACATTTCCGATTGGGTCTCCAATTGGTTGGTTGTAGGAGAAGATGACCAGACCCACCTATCTTTATCTGTTTACTTTAGTTGCGATGGTTGTGTTTCCTTTAGAGAGAAAGTGAGGGCAGAACATAGAACTTACTTACTGGTCCCTATTACTCTTTGTCTCTTTGTAGAGAGAGATTTAACTGAGATCTCTAATGTACAGGGAGGGGGTCATGTAAGGTGGTGGGAATGTGGGACGGACTGTACCATAACACACAAAGAGTCTTGTTGAGAATATGAAAAAAAAGCATCAAATTTTCACGGATTGATTATTTCCCGTAAGTAGTAACGCGTACAATTTAGTAGAGAGTAGAATGTATTGTAGTGTTTAAACATACCGTTATACAGTCTTGGTACTCAGTTGTGTACTGTTACACTACTGGTACGGGTCACAAGAAGAGCCACTACCCGCATGGACACTCCCAATGGAACCCATGACTTTCGAGATTTCCGCACGTTCACTAATAGCATTGTAGAATTTGCTATCATCACCAAGAGTGGAATCCTCAGGAACGGCATGAAATGAGTTAGTTATAATATTATCTACAGCTGCATCGTGTTCAGATGTCGACACAGATGCAATAACTGGATACTCATCATCTACATAGAGTAGAATAGAGTAGATTGGTACAGTACCACTGTACAGTAGTAATAATACACCATGGTGGTAGTAGTAATAGTTGATGATTTTCTCATCACCACCGACCAAAGTCTTGTCAATAGGCAACATAAAATCCTTTATTCTGCATCACTAGTACATCATGCTGTCTATTCTTTCAGCATTCTATATGTATTCTAGAAAGATGACATAAATGTTGACTGTCCTGTCATGGTTGGGTTGTTGACAATCAACCCAACCAATGCAATGGTTTCCAACTTTTGTAGTTTTATAAAATGTTGAGGTTCGAATGATATAACTAATTTAGCCATTGCATGGTTTTTGAAATATTCCCCCACACGGCATCATACAGAGCTGCATGACACACGGGACAAAAACGGGATCAACCGTCAGTCCCGCCGTGTTCCATGCAACCTCTACATTCGTACTGTACGGGGTACTGTATGCTGTCGAATTTTGCACTTTTCTCCTACACGATCATACATACAATTCAGCACTGCACCGTGAGTAAAAAATAATTTGTCATCGACGGACGAGTGCATTTCTGAAAACACTACATACAGTACGACCGAACAATATAATAAATATAAAACCACCAAGTTCCTCATTCCAAGTAGTTATCTTACAATCACTCTCCAGTACAAGGATAGAATAGAATTTAGTCATGATATCAAGAGATCAAAGAATAGGATTCAGACCACGGATTCTCTTGACAGTCCTAGCGCTGCTTTACATTACGAATTTCTCCGAGGGAAAGCTGCGCCTTGTTCCCAGAGGCAATAACAAGAAGAAGAATTTGAATCAAAAGCACAATGTCCGCAAAACTACTCAACAACAACAACACAAGAAGAAATCAGGTGCAACCAAGATTATTCTAAAGCCAAAGAAAAAGAAGATGGAGGGACCGAAATTACAGCTACAAGCTACAATTGGTAAAAATGAAAATGGAGAAAAGGTGTTATTACTGACGGAAGAGAGTGCCGCAGCAGTATCCAGTGCAATGGAGAAGACAGAGATGGCAGAGAAAAAGGTGAAAGAAGTGGAGCCAATCAAGGAGGTAAAGAAACAGGAGAGTGCGGAGTTGAACGAAACACATGAGCATCAGATTTTATTTTATGATCCTGATGAATTAAAGACGGCACCCGGCGAAGTGCCCTTGCCAAAACGTGTTTTTGATGCTGATGGAAAGGAAGTTGATATGGCTGGCAAAGAAGCATTGTTAGTGCCTCCCGATCATAAAGAGGATGCCGACACTTCTTCAAACCAGAAAGAGGATGTTGGTAAGGACGAGAATCCTCCATCTCTTCCGGGGAAAGATGACGAGCCGGTGAGTTACTGATAGAGGCTATTACTTACTGTATTGTGGGGTATTCTGTCCAATTTTTTAACTTTTTTTTTGAAATTTGGAAAATTGACCCTTGTGTCTCCCTCGTATTTAGATTCAAAACATATCTTCTTCTTCGATACAACAAGAACGCAGTGTACTGCAGACACCGCAAACGCAAGATCAAATGATTATTATATCAACTGTGGCCACAATGGCTTTGTTGGTAGGTGCCTTGTCTGCCAGGAGATTGCGATCTCGGCCTTTTCTTTCCTTTTGTATAGAAAATGAATCTCTGGAGGATGAATTGGCATACGATGCAGCTTATACAACACAGAGCACTGTTGGAGCAAGCAGTTTTTATGCAGGTGCTGGGTATGATACTTTTGGAGGTAGTAAATTTGGAGGAGATTTGAGATGGAGAGGTGATTTGGAAAAGTTTGATGTTTGAAGATGATGGGTGTGCCAGTATCAAAAATTCGTCGTTGTGGTTTCCGATGAGAGGGGATAAAACTGTTCATGGAGTTTACACATGATTTGTATAAATGAAATTTAAACGAACCAAACTTAAAACAACTCACATGGACTTGTAACGACATTTGTAGATATTTTGGGCCTTGGGTACATTTCTAAAATCATAACAAACCAACACTTTTATCAATGTCTCTCCAACTGACAGGAAATTCTCGCATGTACAGTGGTTTTTTCACAGCCATGTACTTGGTCATGGACATCTTTTTCTCTTTTGGCGTAAAATAATAGCTTTTCAGTATCCCTTTCTCGTACCCATCCAAATGATGTTTTACGCTGTAGTAACCTCTCATACGATTAATGTAACCTGACAATGTTGAAAACCAAGTTCCATAGAATACCCGACCTTTGTAAGCTACAAGTTGGTCCAGCATACCATAATAATTCGGATTGACCCCTTGAATAAGATGCAGATAGTCATCTAAAAACGTAACGTCGTATTTCTCTTTCAAAGGGTTGAAAAACTCTTTGTTCCGCTCGTCGGTTGCAATGTACAGCGTTGTTCCTTCTTGCAACTGGTCTTTGCTCTCTTCATACAATACTTGAGCATCTACCTTGACTTTTTTGTACTGAAAGTCACCCCTTCTTACATGAAAACTATCGTATTCTCCCTTGACGTTGGAAGGTAAATGATTCCGTGCTCTCTCACGGACAGCTTTGACAATTCTTGCTGCGGCACACACAATGTCATCGATGTAGCGAATATGATCGCGTACAAACCTTTTGCTCCAGAGATCTTGTTTCTACGTGTTCGTTCATGACATGGGCGGAAGTCGAATTGTACCAATCATATCAGATGTGACGAATGTAAACAATAAATTACCTCTATTCAAACTAACAAGTACACTCACCCAATCTTGGAAAAAAATAAAAGCGTAAAAGTGTGTCAGCATCCTAGCTTTTTCAGAATGATCCACTTTGAAATGTAAGACTTGTTCATTTTGAAGTTCCTCGTCGTATATACATATCTCATTCCTAGCACTCAACATTTCTCTCAATCTCATTACAGGTTCAGCATCGACAGGTACGGGATCGTCGATAAAGTCTTTTTCAGGATTTGGAACATCTCCATACTTTCCATTCTGTATATCATCGAACATGGTCTGCAAATCTTGCACATCCTTTGGATCCTTGGATGAAGGTATAGCAGCGATGCATTCGAGAGGATTCCAACCTTTAGGATATTTTCCGATTTTTCTTAGATACTCAAAAAGACTTTGTAGTTTTTGACCATTCCAATTTGTTTTATTGCCGGGTGGTTTTAGAACTTGTCCAGTCTCCGTATCTTTCAGTTCACCTGTTATACCTTTGCGCATTAAAAATTCTTCCATGGAAATTATGTTGAAACCCTCGTGTTCTATAGATATGCTGTCCAAATGAAAAAAGTCATGAAATGAAAAGTCATTTTTATGCTCCTTTCCCCCTTTCCCGAGAAGATACATCTTTTTTTCAGGTGGCAGGACTAATGTTCTCCCTGTGGCATGTGCCAAAACCAAAATTGTTTCATAGGCCATTCGAATGTTATTCCAACCACCAGCATCGGGTTCGAACGTGATGTATTTTTCCGGATCATAAAAAGGTGATTTGTAATTACTATCTGTTGGAATATCCGACCAAAATATCATTTCATTGGCTGATTCATCATCTGGACCTCCGTGATCTTTGCAGTTCAGACCAGCAATCGGATGATGTCTCTGTTGCATTGTTGTATCATTTTGTGCTCGAGAAGTTGAGTTATTATCTGAATCTACAAGTGAATCATGGTTTTGATTGATGAACTCAAACTGCCTCTTGATGCGTGTAATTTTATCGCGTAAGATGAAGGGCCTTTCGTCATTGGAATGTAATTGATGGAAGATTAGGATGTTTGCCAGGCCAGTCAAAATAAGTAGGGAAAATATAAGAATAAGGCACAAAGAACTATTGCGTTTGGCTTGACGTTCACTTTTTCTCGATAACATGTCCTGAATTGATGGACCGGTCGGTCTAACAAATTTGAAATGCGTTTAATATAAATGTTGTTATAGGTTAAGCAGCATTACAACATTTAACATTTCGTTGACTGCACCGCATTTGGCGAGAGGCGAGTGATTTTAACTTTTATAAAACTCTCTCTCTGTACAAAAAAAATAATCAACTCTTTCGAGCCGTTGTTTGACCCCTGAGATTCGTTGACAAAGGGGGGATTTTTTATCACGAAAAAGTAATAAAACTAT
>JAAMXU010004633.1:0-37411 GCA_019693545.1 Chaetoceros muelleri | reverse complement strand
AGATAAATGGTGAGACTCAACCCCCTTTAGTAATTATCTTAAGAGTGAGGTTGGAGTGTACATCATACTACTGTACTGTAGAGGTATAAAAATAGTAGCAATAACTACTATCGTTGACTCTTATCGTCATGTTTGGTTTGATTCTTGGTTGCCGTACTACTGTACTCTATTATTATTATTATTATTATTATTATTATTATTATTGTTACTTTCTCCTGGCTGTTCTAGTCCTCGTCTCGTCTTGTGCTGGTCCTGCAATCATGCCAAGAAGCCACTATCCACTACAAGTACTTCTAACTAGTCTAGCAGTATCATGAGGAGTTGTAGTACTAGTAGAAGGGAAGTAAGAAGTTACAAAATGGTTTTCTTCAAGTTCTTTAATATTCGGTGAATTGCATTGACTTGCTTTTTTAACAATCAAGAGACAGAGTGAGAGGAGAGCACATCACCAAGAAAATAACATAGTACTACGCCATCCCACGGGGGTTATCGTACCCTGGTCGTACCCCCGTCGTATTTTGGATGCCAATTACCGGTACCCGTTCCAGATAGAGGTAGGACGGAAGAATGCTCAAGAAAAGCGTCCCATGTCCCATCGCACTACCGGTGTGTATGTATTAGTACTTCAGTCAGTGAAGAGTACCACTGCTGCTGTGTGTACCCCTGTGTACCCCTCTATTCTCTCTGTAGAGTAGAGAGTAGCGAGTTCGTTCGTTATATATTACATACACACACATAGAGTTAGTTGTTGAGAGTAACAAAAAACAAAAGAAAAACAGTGGAAAACAGAGAGAGAAGGGAGAAACCCAGACGACACAACACACAAACAAGCCCCCGTTCATTCCTATAAAGAAAACAACACAACTGGACAGTGACACGTTGGAAGTTGAATCAGTCTCTATAAAAAACAAGGACGACTATTTACAAAAGCAGACACAATGAAAGGGCGTCAGTCTCTCCCGCTATTATTGCTGATTCATGCAGCTACCTCACTCGCGTTCCGTCCAAAGAACAGTCATCCGGCAACAAATTCCTGGCTGACGCTTCTACGAGGTGGAGAGGGAGATTCAAATTCTTCCACCCCCTCCTCTACATCACCCTCATCATCTGATACGATTCTCAATTACGTCGAACACGTTTCAGCCAGAGATCAAGCAGCATCCATCGCCGCCGAAGCGGAATTACTTCAATCTTCTGAGGATGAATCCGAGATCAAACTGAGGAGAAAGGAAAATGCCGTTGGTGATCCCTCGGATAGTGATAATGACGATGACGATCTAAGTGGAGACTCATCTGATTATGAAATGGATGGGGACAGGATTGGTCCCTTATCAGTTGGCGGATCCCTTGTGAACACCCAACATGAGATGGATGCGGAAGTTGACTATTTTGAAGAAATCCCGGAATACGAATCGAATGAAGAAGACGCGGATGGAGTCAGTAGTTCTGATTCTCGGTTTGATAAGGCATTAGTTGATGCATTTCAACCTTTAATTTACTCTCCACCGCCAGAGCAAGTTTTTCACAAGCTGTCCGAGACGGCGAGTGCTATCGATGTAGCCTCGAGAAGAAGGCTGGATAGGAGAGTTTTATATGAATCGCTACTTTTGGAATTGGAAAATTCTCCCGTAGGAAAAAGGCGATATTTGGATCAGCATGTGGTGAGAACTGTAAAGGGAGCTATAAGTCTGGCTTGTCAGCCTCGATGGAGGAAACACATGGATGGAAATTGGTATTGTCGTGGGATTCGTCTCTATGACACTCCCGAAGAAAGTGAGGATAAAAGCCCACAAAACCCGTATATGGAGGAGGAAGATGAGGATGAATCACAATTGAGAGAGTCAGTTGAAGCCACAATGGCTATGCAGGAGACTGTTGCAATGGCATTCGCTCATTCGCTCAATTGTGGTCTAGTGCTTTTGGACGATACAGGTTTTGAGGGGGTACGCCAAGCATTGGTCAATGACCCACATCTAAAGCTTGATGAAAAGTCTCCAGAATTGAAGAGTGTGGTTCTCTTGAATCATTTGATTCGTCTTGCCAATGAGGGAAAGATACGCAAGAAAACTACGGGAAAGATGTCTTCCAGGATGGAGAGGGATATAGCATTGGGTCTGGATGATCCTTTTGATGAGTTGGCCATTGAAAGTATGAAGTTAATGCGCGACGAAGAAAGATCCTGGATGGAGTCGATTCCTCATGATGAAAACGATCCAGATAAGGCGCTGCCGCTGGTACTTTTCCTTCGCGTAAACGCTGCGTCAAATCTTTTAAAGTCCAAGAGCTTTGTAGATCGGTTGGCGAGAGAATGCGTCAGTGATGATAGTATTCACGTTCTTTTCATGGGGAAAGGAATTGATGCCACGACTGTCAACCTTCCTCAATCTTCTCAAGTCAACGACGGTGTTTCAACGTTAAGGAAGAAGACAATGCAGCCACTGCCTTCACTCATGGGGGGACCAAACAATGATGTGCAAACGTCGCAGCAAGAACAATCGACACCATTTAACCCATTTGCTGGAATGTCGAGTATACCGCCGCCAGGAATGGCTGGCTTGCCGTTCAACATGAACTCACAATCAGGATTTCAACCGGGCAATCCATTTGGTTTCAATCAGCAAAATATCAATGCATCAGGAATAAATGATCCCGAGGGTTCACGTCGCTTCAATATCTTTCTTGCGCGTACAGTTGAAAAAGATGGGAATGCTGGAATCATGGGGGCCATTGCACCTCCCCAAGCTGGAAATCTATTCCCTCAAATGTTGGCCCTTCAAGCAAGAGAAAATTTTATAAAATCACAGCAAGATGGCGACAGTGAGGAAGAACAGCAAAAATTCGAAGCTGAAATGCTAAAATGGAAAGATTTGATGGAAAAACACGAATTTAAAACTGGATCATCGGTGCCTCCTCAATTTTTTAGTGCTTCTATTCAACAGCAGGACAGCAACAAGGTAGATGGAAATGGTAACAATCCTTTTCAAAATATGATCCCACCTCCTCCTGAGATGATTCAGCAGGCTATTGAGCATGCTGTGGATAATGTCATGGAAAGGTTTTCTAACATTGGCAAAGAACATCGCAGTGGTAAAGATAGTATTTTTTCAAGTGATCTAGCCAAAGCATTTGCTCAGGTTCTATCCAATCAAAGCCTTAGACGGGGCATTGCTGAGAATTTAGCTCGTGCCGCTCCTGCGTTAGTTGATCCTCGTTGTCAGGGGGTCATGCTAAGTGTCTATGTTCCTCCTCCTCCTAACCATCCTAACCATGGATTAATGCCTGGACAGCAACGACAAAAGAGCAAGAGACAAGCAAAGAAAGCGGCAGAGAAAGATAGGAGCAATCCAACCAATCCTGGAGTTGGTGGATGGCTCAACAAAATTTTATCCTCGCAGAATGTCGCACGTCCAACAGATAGTCAAGTAGATTCCACCAAAACCGACGATTCGGAGGAAGAAGAGGATTCTTCTAACACAGTTACTGAAGACTCTAGTCTAGACGTTTCCGCCCTCAATGAAACTCTTACTGCGGCTGCATCAAAAACTCTTCGCAAGCGTGACCGACAGGCAAGAGCAGCTGCTGTCGCAGCTGCGACCGCTATGATCAGTGATCACGAGAAACAGATGAAGAAAATAAGTGAAGTAGACGAGGCGCTAAAGGACAATACACTTTCTTCCGAACAAAAGGTTCAGAAGCATTTGACAAGGCTCCAAGCCTTATGTAAAAATGTGTCGTTGAAGCCTCCTTTAGATCCTGTCAGGTCTCAAGCATGGGTTTCATGGGCAAATCGTGAAAAAGCTGCAATAATATTTAGAAAAAACAGACGGGCACTAAATGATCAGCTTATGCAGAGGAATCTTGCACTCGATGAAAGAACAGGAACCAAAGTTATGGGATCAACATTGCGTCGTATGCTCAGTTCGAAAGATGTAAGTGTAGAAATGGATAGCATAATAACATGCGCTGTTGAACTTGAAGCTGCAAAAAGCCAGAGAGGCGTACAAACAATAAATAAATCGATTACTATCGATGCGTCAATGAATCAACTGAAATCTCCAAACTTTGGTGACAATCGAAATATGTCCTCTTCCGTGCACGGTAAGATACACCCAAAAAGTCTTGAAAAAGCGTTAACAGTCACATGTCACATTAGCCCGTCATCTGGCGGGTCTCCAGTTTTGGGCAATTTCCATTCCATTGTACATAGAACCAGGGAGGAAATATCTGAACTTGCTCAGGATAAACATGAACGGGCCCTTGTCTCTCAGGTCGTATTACCCCAAGATATTGGCGTGAATTATGATATGATTGGAGGCTTAGCCGATGTAAAAGAATTGTTAAGGCAGAGTATCACTTATCCTTTGAAATATCCATACCTATACAGTGAAGGTATCGCTCGAGAAGCTGTCAAGGGGGTTCTTTTGGTAAGTCACAAAACGCATCCAAAAAATTCTTGAATCCTTTGATTCTAAGTTCTCACATTATCTATTGTGTTGTCTTTTATCTAGTTTGGCCCCCCTGGTACTGGAAAGACGATGCTAGCAAAGGCCGTGGCAACTGAGGGCGGGGCAACATTCCTTAGTATTGATGCATCATGCGTGGAAAATAAATGGCTCGGTGAATCTGAAAAGAATGCGAAAGCCGTTTTTACACTCGCTCGACGTCTTGCACCTTGCGTCATATTTATTGATGAAGTCGATTCCATTCTATCAAGCAGAGAAGGAAGTGCTGATGATTCAGCTCACGGCACATTAACAAGTGTTAAAACAACAATGATGAGTGAATGGGATGGTCTAAACTCAGGAACTAATGGCAAAGGTGAAGCAGGTGCGAACAGAGTAGTTGTGATCGGTTCAACCAACCGTCCCTTTGATCTCGATGAAGCAGTTCTAAGACGGTTTCCTAGGAGGATTTTAGTCGATCTTCCTGATTTAGAAACCAGAAAAGAAATTCTTGAAGTTACTTTAGCAGAGAATAGACTAGATGCCGCGGTGAATCTAACATTGATCGCAGAACGATTGGAAGGTTACACAGGTTCAGACATAAAAGAAGTCTGTCGAGAAGCTGTAGTTCAGATAAGCCACGAACAGGCAAGAATGCTAGACAATGGTTTTGACTTCTCAAAAAGATCGGATGTGAACCTCCTTGATGACATCGAACACAACGACGTCACGTCTATGCAGAGGTTGAGACCCGTCACAATGAAAGATTTTGAAAGTGCGATGAGCAAGCTGAAACGCAGTGTATCAGAAAAAGGAAAAGAGCTCTTACGTGTGTGGGAGTGGAATGATGAGTATGGCGAGATCAAGAAAAACAAAAGAGATCACATGCCACAACTAATGAACATGTTTGTTTAGAAAGAATCAGTTTAACAACCAAGTTTTTATTCTAACTGCAACCTACAAGTTTGCGAACGGTACTCCATTTTCAAGTTGAAAAGATAGTAATTGCCGTGTCTTTTTTACCGCGTTTTGGAATGTCAAGGGCATCCACATCCCCATGCCTTTAACGTATGCTAGAAACCTACTTCGACGAGAAATCACGAGACCTACTATTTCCACAGCCATCTCAATTTCTTTCTCCGGCAAAGATGGTGCCCTATAGAACTCTTTGAAATTAAGTACGATAGACCTGAAGTACACATTACCTGGACTTAGCCTTGAAACATCTCGTCGATTTAATAGCACGTCGTTTGGATGAGGTTTCAAAATAAACGAACCTGCTTGGTGAAATAGTGATATGATCATAGTCTTGACATCATTTTTTGTTAGTAACATCCAAGAAATTCCCGACGATGAAAAGTACTCCGACGAGCAGAAGTTCTGTTCTTCAGTGTCTCCACGGGAGCGGCGGACAAGGAACCGACCATTTGGGTAAAATTTGGTAGGAGATTCAAATCGGCTAAATCTATTACTCCTAGTACCTTCGTTATCTCCTGTAGTACACATCTTCACAATATCATCTATTAACAATTCTAGTAGTAGTACTTGTTGTCCTCCATGATCAGCACCTGACTGCTGTACCTTCATGTACTCATGAAAGTGATGTTGGATACATTCTGCAAGGCGGAGATTTCCTGTATGGTTGTGAATTTCAGTTGCATTCACAAGTATATCATTCTGAGATGGTACAATTGTTTTATTCTTCTTGTTGCTGCTTCCTCCTGGCAGATGCTTATTGTTGGTGCTCCTGATGGTCGAGAACACAGAAGAACCCGCACGAACCATAACGTACAGAGGTGTTAAGTCTCTGCAAGTCGATGCAACAACTGAAATATCTCGAAGCAACTGGTTGTTGGAGTGAAATAACATATCATGATCCTCCTGCCTTAAAGAGCCCTCATTATTGCATTCATCCTGCTCGGTAGCATGATCAATGAATGATTTTATTGTCATATTTTCATAGTTGAAAACAAATGCAAAGTTAGCTTGATTGGCCAGAAATGGAGGGCAGATATCATCACTTTCCGCCATGATATCATCCAAGGACGAATCATAATCGGTTTGTTCGTCAAAAGCATGGCCATTGTAGTCACTGCCGACATTGCTACGACATTGTTCTGCTGCTGGTTTCGTCTGTCTGTTTAATACTGTCACGTAGCCTTCTCCTGCTGATCTTTCAGGGTTTTGGACGACCCTCAAAGGTAAGGAGAGCTGACTTCTTTTCATCTTCAGATTATTCGCTTCCGTCGAATCAGTAGAATATTTCGGTGGAGGAAGTGATTTGGAATCATTTGCCTTTATCATTCTATGTTTCTTGTCTTGGTGCACTGGTTCTCTTAGTGCTTGCAACACCTTCCTCAGGACACACCTCCTTTCAAGGACTTGCCATGTTTGGGTCATTTCATTCTTCTGAAGGAATCTGCCTGGGGGATTCTGTATTTCAATGTCTCTAATAACAGCCATTGCAATGCGCCTTTTATCCATAGTAGATTTTGCATAGTTATACATGTTTTTATATTCTGATACAATCTCTCTGAATCGTATGTTTCCCATGCGCCTATTGGCTCCATTTCCTCGTCCAGAAATCACGTCATTTTCACTTGGCTCTATAGCAATGGGCGTGGCAGAAGGAGCCTCTTTTATTGCGCTCCCTATCGATCTGGAAGTTTTAGCGTCTTCTGTTTGTTTTTGGGATTCTCGACCGATGACACGAACGGCCGGTTCCATATAATTTCTGGTAGTAGATAGTACATCTGCAGAAGCCCCCTCCTTCCAAGGCAATAATGAGAAAGCCGTATTGAAGAATGTGCATGGTTGGTAGACAGTATAGTAGACGATGTCTCCCTTGTTCCTCCCCATTGCCGTCGTATCCATCATTACATCTTGCTTTGGATGCTGCAAGGGATTGTACCGGTATATATTCTCCTCTTTTGTCAAGAATGCATCGTAACTTCCTCTGACACTATTACTAGCATTACTGGTGGTACTAGTATGACATTCTGTACGAGGAACGACTCCTGAAAGAGGCTGCTTCTGCCAAAGAAGAGAAGAAGGAAACGGCAACCGTGTCTGCACTTCTTGTTCTTGAAAGCGCTCCTGCTGGTGCTGGTATCGGTGCTCTTGCTCCTCGTCATCCTCGTGCTGCTGTATTTGATGGTTCTTATCATCTACGACCACGATGTTGCGATGCTGGTGGTGGTCATAATGCTGATTGTGTTGGTGGTAGTAGTACCTTCTTCTTGGATAAGCTTCCTCCTCCAGCGGCTGTTCGTCGTCTTGCTGATGCGTTCTTCTTCCCATTCTCGTCTTTTGCTGCTGCTGCGGCCATTCTTCTTTGCTCCTATTTCTTTTTTCCTCTGGTTGTCTTGCCTGTACTCCAGCTGCTTGTCCTTTTTGTCGTTCTTGTTCTCGCAATTCTAGTACTAGTGGACAAGAAGTAACTTGTTGCTTGTTGTTCTGGTGGTGATCTTGTCGTCCCGCTGCGATGATACTACTACTAATAGTAGTACTTGTGCAACAAGGAGAAGTTTCAGTCCTTCTTACCGTTGCCGTTCTATGATCATTACGGTCCTTGTCCTGGTGGTACTCGCCATCACTAGGCACATCATCGCGGCGGCGGTCGCTCCTATCACCACCAGCAGCAGCAGATGAAAAACAAGAACAAGAAGAAGAGCAAGAAGACGACTCCGAGGAGAAGAAGGATGAACAACAAGAAGAAGAAGAAGAAGAAGAAGAAGAACAAGAATGAAATGATATCCGACTTGTTATTCTTCTCCTTTTGTTTGCTGTTACTCCTGTAGCACCACGGCCGTCTTCTTTTCGCTGATGTTCTTGTTCTTCTTGTTCTTCTTGTTGTTCTTCTTCTTCTTGTTGTTCTTCTTGTTGTTCTTGCTGTTGCTGGGGGCGCTGACGATGCTGCTGCTGCTGGTGGTGATCATTACTAATAGGACGAGCAGGAAAAGATGAGGAGACATAGTAAGAGCGACGTGATGGCATTGTGCATTGAGGTTGCTTCCAGTTCATCAGCAGGCGTAGGATTAAAAAACATATATGGTGTGATTAAAGAGAGTCGTATCTACCTTTCAAAGGACAGGGGAACAGGGAACAGACAACACCCTTTCATGGAGTAAGCGTGTGAAGCACTTGGGAAGATAACAGGGAAAAAAAGGAGGTTGCTCCAGAACTGTTCCACCTACAGTGCAGCACATTACACATTACACATTACATTAGTACGAACAGGTACGAACCACAGCACGCACAGTTGATGATGTTTTCCGGTTGTATTCTTTGATCGATGTGTGTACCCCTCCTGGTGTGGTATGTAGTAGCTAGCTAGTAGGTAGGGTAGTAGTAGGGTAGTAGTAGGGTATCTATCTATCTATCGATCTACTACACGTACCTACCATCATCCGCAGCAGTACTGTAGTGCAACAAAATCCCTTCTTCCAGTGCTCGTACAGTACGTACAGTAGGAGCGAGGTCACGTACGATCGAAAAATATCTAAAATTACAGAAAAAAAATTACTACAGTACACTGTATTCTGTATTCTGTGAGTTTCTGCGAGTACGGTACCAGTACCGGTATTCCAAAGTTCTCATTTTGCTTTTTGACAGACGTTTCTACTAGCCAAGCTAGCCTGCCCGCCACCTCTCTAATTTCACACTTTTTTCAAAAAAAAATAAAATTGCCCCAAATACCACCAGATTGCCACGGGGCCACATGCCATGCGTTGGAATGTCTGAAGGCGCATGCAGGTGCAATGCAACTGTATGCACATCACTGTACGTACAGTACTTCTATGCGAATGTAACATGCGTGACCTCTACGAGGTACCACTCTAGCTAGTAGAGCTACTCTAGCTACAGTACCACAGTTGGCCATGCGTTTTGCAACGTTTCGAGGGACATTTTTAGTTGGAGTGAGGGGAGTCGGGAGAACAGAAAGGAACCGGATCATGAAAATATTTAAAGTGAGAGCGCTTTTTACTTCTCTCCAGAAATACGATAGATAGATACTCTACCACCGACCATATATATATTGATAGCTACTACCAATCCCACTGCATTTATCCAAGAGACGATTGGACGTTCAACTGATTTTAGCTTCACATCGTCTCATTGCTTTGCTCGGAAATCAAGACTTCTTGTGCCCAGACCTGACGACAACAAGATTCCTTGCGACTGGAGCACTAACTTCTTTCTTTCCCACGAGTCGATCCTTTTCGCAAGAAATCTACTCGGTGGGAAGACGAGGAAAAACGCATTGTTCCCTTCAAACAAACAAGACTCTAATTGAAAATTTCATCAAAGGGTCGTCAACATTATTTGAAAAGAAGCAAGAGAAGACTCCTCTCAGTGCGGCATTGCGTCTCTTCCTTGACGTGTATTTCTTTCTACAATGGGGGACGATCGCGATGCAGCAATTAAAGTTGCCGTTCGTTGCCGTGTATTTCTTCCATTTGAAATCAAACAGGGTAATACGGAATCCGTTGTGAACGTCCTCCCGAATGATTCCATCAAGATCCAACCGCCGCAGCTTACCTCCCTCGATGAATCGCGTTATCAGTTTACCTTTGACGCTACTTATGGTAGTAAATCAACACAGGCGGATGTCTTTAACCGAAGCATCCGGCCACTTGTCGATAGTTGTCTAGAGGGGTATAATGCTACTTGCATTGCTTATGGACAGACAGGATCGGGGAAAACACATACGATTTTAGGTCAGACGGATCAAAGTGATCACACCGTTCCTCCGGAAAAGGATAACAGTGAAGCGGGTGTCATTCCTCGTGCACTTCGGGCTTTGTTTCGATCTTTGACGGAATCCAAGGAATCTTCGACAGAGCAGAAAAGGTTCGAGAGCAGTGTCAAAGTGCAGTTTCTGGAACTGTACGGTGAGGATATTCGAGATTTGCTTCAAACTGATCCGAATAAGGCGCCGAAGCTTAGTATTCGTGACGGTTCAGCCGAGCAAGAACCAGAAGTTCTTGGTATTAAATCTGTAGATGTAGAGAGTGCAGAAGAGGCCTTGCTTTGTTTAACACGGGGTACACTGAGACGAGTTACCCGTGCGACGGCGATGAATGCGGAATCTTCCAGGTCTCATGCTATCATGACTGTGCTAGTGGAGCAAAAGATGATTCAAAAGGTAAAGGGCGAAGACGGTAATCTAGTGGAGGAAACTGCGTTGAAAAACTCAAAGTTTCACTTTGTGGATTTAGCTGGATCGGAGAGGATTAAGCGTACGCATGCCACTGGGCAGGGAGTGAAAGAGGGTATTAACATTAACAAGGGTTTGCTCATTCTTGGTAATGTGATATCTGCCCTTGCCTCTCAGGGGAAGAACAAAAATGCCTTTGTGCCATATCGTGATTCCAAGTTGACAAGATTGCTTAAAGGCTCCTTGGGAGGTAATCACAAAACACTCATGATTGCATGTGTGTCTCCTTCTGGTAGTAATACGGAAGAATCTTTGAATACTCTCCGTTATGCTAATCGTGCCAAGAATATCCAGAACCGCGCTGTTATCAATATGGATGCTGGATCCAAAATGATTGCAGATTTACGGGCACAATTGAAGGCCATGGCAGCAGAGTTGCTACGTGTAAGGAGCATGGTGGCAAAGGGTGTCACCTTAGATGGAGAGGGTGCGATATTTACAGAGGAGATTTTATTGGCGCTTGCTGGAGGAGTTGAAGTTAATTTGAATATGGAGGAACTCCTATCGAAACCTGCCTCCAAGAAGGCAGGAGAGTCAAATACTACTGCAAGTGAACAAACTGTTAGCACTGCACCCAGTACTGTTGCGACTACTGCTGGTAAAAAGGATAAGAAATCGGTTGTTCCAAGTAATGGAAACGATGATTCAGCGGAACTCAAAAAGGCCAAGGAAGAAATTGCAAAACTTAGAAGAGCGCTTGAAAAGTCAGATGATCGCGTCTTGGAAGCACAACGCCAACTTGAATGGATGAAAGAGGAACTCAAGATTTCCAAGGAGGAGGTCTTGGCACTTGCTGCCGTAGAGAAGAGTTCCGATGGAGATAGTTCGGCAAGCAATGTGTCGGCTCTCACTGAAGACTTCGAAAATATGCCCAGATTAAGTCAGGAAACTTATGAGGTAAGTAGATGATATAGGCATTGGATTTCTTAACATTCACAATGGTTCGTCTCACATGATTTTTCAAATACCGCGAAACTTGTAGACGGTGAGGAATATTTACGAAGAAAAACTAGTTCAAATGACGTTTGAACTAAAGGAAAGGGAAGAGGAGCGTGACAACATAGCCATGACTCTGTATCGTCATGAGTCTGACTCTCAACGTCTCTTCTACGTCAAAAACACGTTGACGGAGGACTTACAGCGTAAGGAAGAGCAAATTGCCCAACTTAAAAAAGAGTTGCGTGATATGTCCAACGTCACAGTTGTTTCGACCGGCACTCCTCAAGCTGAACGTCAGTTTAGAAGGTTGAGAGGCAGAATGAGTAAAAAGCCGCCCAAGAATGCCAACTCTCAAATGAGTTCATACTACACTGAAAAGCTAAACAAAATTGAAAGGCATATTAAACTGAGAGAAGAAGAATGTGTGAATTTAGGGAAGGAATTAGAAAAGTTGGAAGCTGATTCTCAGATCTTCACTGATCTTGCCAAGGACTTGTCTGATAGGCTTAATGCGAAGGACAAGGAAATCACAGAAATGAAAGGAAAGACTAAAGCCCAGCTGAAGAAGCTCGGGGTAGTTATTGAGAAGAACCAGGAAGAAAGAGATCAGTTGCAGGCAGAACTTGAGAGATTGAAGGGAGACTCTGAGACCTTTACGGCACTAGTGAAGGCTCTTACCGAAGAAAGAAAGACAAAATTTGAACACGTAGAGAAGTACAAGAAGAGACACAGAGAAATGGCAACATCTATTGGACTGACATCTCCATACAAAGAGACCGGTGATTCTGGAAGTGGGGGAGATGATGGCGATGATGATGCCTCTGTTTCATCAACTTGGTCTCTCATGTCAATCGACACTGTTGCTACTAGCACAAGTGGTTTTAATCCCAATCTCACCATGACAAAGATAGATTACGATCAAAAAATTTCACAGCTTGAAGCCAACATCACGAAACACGAAGAAGATAGAGTATTTATACTCAATGACCTTGAGAAACTTGAGGCCGATACTCACGCGTTCAGCGAATTATCCACCGCCCTCAAAGAGAAATTGAGAGCGAAAGAAGATCAAGTTGTCCAATTGAAAAAAGAGTTGGATGAATTCGCGAAGAAGTTAGATAATCAAGCAAATGAACTTGCCATGCTATCAAGTAGCAAGGCAGCGGCAGCAACGACAGCAGCGGCGGCAGCAAATTAACGTGTTGTGTTCACGAAACGGTTCGTATCTGCTCACTCCTTCTATTTCTTTCCTACCAATTTGTTTGTTTTTACTGCGCGGCATTACATTTAGCAACGAACTTAAATAAAATGTTACTCTATTATGGTAGTTGGTAGTGTCATCATTTCTGAGTTCAGTTGATTTTTTAATCTCTATATGGCAGTCATTTTTTCTATCTCATTGGGACATGAGACACTACACACTCTAATGACTCGAAATAATGACTCGTTCTACTCAATCTCCCACTTGTATACACACTATATTTTGTGCGTGTACGGTAGTGAAGTACCCGCACACAGCACACAATTACCTGCAATCCATTCGATTCTTTTTCTTGCATAAAACGGTTATTGAAGTGTCCGACAATGAAGACGCTGTTTTTGTTTATACTAATATGGTTCCCATTCATATCGCTAGCTCAGGATACTTCCGTCTCTATATGGCAGACCGTGATTGATGGATTTACAACAGGCGACGATCCTGCCGAAAGGTAAGAGCATCACATGGGATGCAAACGTGCTGTGTGTTTTTGTTCATTTGAACACAGCCGACAAAATTTCTTTACATTTCCTAACACTCCTACGGTATTACTAACTAACGATTGTTATTTTGTCAACATTACTTGACTTACATCGTAGTTGTCTTGCAAATGGATACACAGTCCAAAACGAGAGCAATGGCGCCGAAGATGATTTCGATTTCCTTGAGATGAGGGTTTCCCCATGGCATAATGGCGGGCTTCTATTTGGCTGCAAAGCAAAGGATTCCAGTTGGAAGTGTATCAAATCCTGCTTTGGCGCCAATGGAAATAACCCAAACTTTTTGGACTTCAAATATTTGACGTTTCTTGCAAAAAATGAAAACGATGATCTACAGCCCGGATGCCTGCCTTCTGTTAGTTTGGGGAAACGTTGGCCCATGTATAACTCAAATGTTGTAAATATTGAGGGTGAATATGTACAACGCCAATCTTTGGTATCCCATGAGTGGCGCAGAGTTGTGATTCCAACGTCTGCGTTTGCAACAGCTGAGTGGCCTAGTCTCGATGGTGTCAAGAATCTTTGGTTTCGTAGCTGTGGTACCGACTTTGGAGGAAATCAGCCAATTTACAAAGTTACGAACATTGATCTCACTGATGACCCTCCATCAATAGGTCCTGAAATAATCCCAATTTGGACATCTGTACAAGACAGTTTTGCGAAGGAAGATGATTCAAAAACCTGTATGACCCATAATACACCGTATACTTCTACTACACAAGATCCGACTGGGTTTGATACTTTCATAGCTGCAACAGATAAGTGGAGGAGTGTGGGACTTCGTCTTGGTTGTCAAGGAAAAGATTCCAGCTGGCAATGCAATCATTCTTGCTTTCCATGGAATGGCAAAAACCCTGATTTCAATGACTTTTCCTTCTATCTTACATTTCAAGCAAAAGTAAATGGTGATTTTACTGACACGTGCAAGCCATCCATTGGTTTTAGTGGAGGAGGATGGCCCCGTTTGAACTCAAATAAGATTGTTCTTGAAGATGGCTATGTTGATGCTGGTAACTTAATCTCTGATGAATGGAGACGAGTAGTAATTCCTTTATCAGATTTTGCAACATCTGACTGGGACCTCTCCAATATGTACAGTGTGCTTTTTCATTCCTGTGGTACTGAACATAGCGGCGCACAGCCAACTTATACCATAGCTCAAATGGAGCTGACGGATGTGCCACCAGAACTTATTGAGATCCCACCGCCCAGTATCGATCTTGCTACTCACCGTAAATTTAACAATTTCTGGTATCCAATCTTTGGAGAAGGTCGTGATGACAAGACATGGGTGTACGCATCCAATGGAATGTGGCCATCTGGTTTGTTTGCTGATCATCAAGTAGTTGTGGTTATCCCTGAGGATGAAAGTGTAACATTTGATATGTATGATACCACAAAATATGACAAAGTTATTGTCTATGGTTCTCTCATCATCACAGCAAGTACATCAAATATTTTGTTGCGTCCTGGAACATTGATTGTTGAAACGACAGGAATTGTAGATATGTCTACAGATCCATCAAAACCATATACAGTCACTATTGAAATTGATGCTGAGATTGATAGAAATCTAGATCCAGAGGAAACTACTGTTGGAGTTTTGTCTTTGGGTGGAACTATGAACGTGAGAGGAAACCCTGTAATGAACTTCATGGCTCCATTGAATTCAACAGCTATTGGTGGCACCTCAACCGTCACCATTGCAGGCACTTCAGTCAGCACAGAGTGGAAGATTGGAGATGACATAGTTCTACCAGATACACAGCAGGGACTTGACGTTAGCCACTGGAATTTCCCCAAAAATATTCCAGGGGGTTACATTGATCAGACTGAAATTGTCACAATTGTAGGTGTAGAAGTGGACTTGGATGGAAATACAATCCTCTCATTGAGTTCTCCATTACAGTACAATCACAACATTGGTGCTCATGCTGGACATTTGACTCGATCTGTCACCTTTGTCACATCTCCTTCTTCTTTAGATCGTGGTCATATAATGTATACTGGAGGTGGTGCTATGAACTTTCAATATGTACGACTTGAGCAATTTGGAAGGACAACTATTGATAAAATTGACAACACTGTAATGGAAGATGTATCTGGTTTGAACTTTGTTGATGATTTAGCTCAAATGACAGTTATGCATCAAGGAAGCAATCAAATTGCACGATATGTATTTCACGCGCATCTATCTCGAGTTGAGTCTTATCTTCATGGCTCTGTGATCTTGTTCTCCCCCCGCAATGGTTGTGTCCATCATGACTCACGTGTGCACACAACAAACAATTTGATTGTTGGAGTTGCGGGATCTGGTGTTTTCTTAGAGGATGGTACAGAGACAGGCACTGTCATCAACAACTTTCTAGTTGGGAATGGACGCGGTAGCAGAGGAGGCGATGATGGAAGATTTTCAACTTCAAATGGTAAGGATATGGGTCATGGTGGCTTTGGAATTTGGGCTCGAGGGCAGTTTGCAACAATTGAGAATAATCGTGCCGAAGGGCACTTTGGTTTAGCTCCATTTGCTTATTTTATACATCCAAAGTTTATAGAGAAGCTGAAAATTCCTGATGTCCCTGGCACACCCTCTCAACTTGTTGGGAAGACTCTTCAGGATGTATGGCGAATGCTCAAGCCCAACTCATTGACCATTCAGACTTTTGGGTCTTTTCAAGATAACACAGCTTATGGTACATGGAAAACTGGTCTTGATCTGCTATACTTTGGTGGAAATGGAAGTTTGTTTGTGGGCACTGAACTTGTTGCATTGGCTTCCAGTGGGCGCCAAATTTCAACAACTCATACATCATTTCTCCAACTGGAAGGTGGTATGATCGAGGCAGTGTTTCCAGATAACACCATTGTCGGTGTTTGGTGCAACAATGGAGGTCCTCTCTCAATCAACTATGAAGACATCCCAATGATTGATGTGTTCCAAGAACGTGGTGGCAACTGCTAGGTTCTAATTTAAATTGAGTACGATTTATATATTTTGTGAGCTTTCAGGCACAAACTTGTTCTGTATCCCCTTCCTCGTCATCTATCCTCAAATTGTTACCAAATGGAGTATTCTTTCCGTCTTCTAACCTACACTTTCTCCCCCAATTCACAAATAGTTCATTTCTACCCTTTTCTTTGACTGCCTTTTAATCAGGATGTATTTGTCTCCCATGTCTATGAACTGAACACAGCAAAAATGAAATGAATGAGTAACAAAGGTATCAGTGAAAAATTCCGCCCAATGAGAGGCTAAAAATCTAACGGATACTTCATACGAAGCATGAAGCATGAAGCGACCTTACATAACATCACAAAAACAGGTAAGAGACAAGACATAACAGAAAACATAGATGATAGAAACCACCCTCATCATCGTTTAGCTCTCTTCTTCTACAACAGATTAAATTGAAACAAACAAGGCAATGGAAAGACGATCGAAACGATACCTCCGCAATCCCTATTCCTCCCAAGACTCGCGGTCGTCCTTACGGACCCTCGTAGTAGTTACTGCTATTTCTGCTGTTCTTTGTTTCTCACTATATCATTATCATTACTATAATACTACATTGGACCACGAAACACACAAAATCAGTTCACTTCGATCTACGGAAAGTTTCAATCCTGATAATCACGATTCCAACAAAGTATCTTACTCGGATGCGCCCACTATAGCCTATGCCGTCTCACTGACGTCCTGCGAGGAAACACCTTCATTAATTGATGGAGCTGCAGTCTTGTTGCATTCGATACACATGTCTTCCATTCGAAATCCCCTGTCGGCTTCCAAATACGATTATAAAATGTATGCAATTGTTCACAATTCTGCCACAGCATGCAGACCTATCCTTGAAAAGATTGGTTATACCGTGCAACAAGTCGATGTTCCTGTCCCAGTGGCCGACATCCAAGGAGATTTTTTAAGAGAGAATGTTCCTCAAAATGGTTGTTGTGGAGAATTAGAATTTATCAAACTTTGGGCATATACTTTGGTGGAGCATCCTTTTGTCGTTCATTTGGATTTGGATACGGTCGTTTTGAAACCCATGGATGAACTATTTGACGCTGCCATTCGTGGGGATACCAGACATGTGAGTGCGGTCATGTGGCCACAAGAGCATCATTTATTGGGTAGCGGCATTGAAGGAGAAGAAGAAGAACAAAAAGAGGGGGATACTCATCAGGAAAAACCAATCCATGCATTCTTTACAAGAGATTACAATATGAGATCTGCAGGAAAGAAACCAGTGGGAGTCCAGGGTGGATTCTTGGTCATTCGACCCTCCATGCAAGTCTTTGAGGAATTCCAAGATATTATAAGAAAAGGAGATTATAGACAAGGAGGTGGATGGGGAGGGAAGGGCTATGGACCATTTTATGGTAGCATGACATTTCAGGGAATCATTCCTTATTACTATGATGAATTACATCCTGGAACAGCAATCGAATTGAATCGATGCGTGTACAATCAAATGGCAGATAATCCAAGGGATAAGCGCACTGTCAATGACGTTGTCTCTGGGAAATGCCGAGATGGAAGAGAGGACTGTGAAGATTGTCGTGAAAGAAATATTGAAGATGTCGTAACGGCACATTTCACACTATGTCAGAAACCTTGGCATTGCTTGCCTCACGATCAAGATATGTTGCAACATCGATTGTGTAGGAAATTGTTTGGTGAGTGGTATAGGATTCGAGCTGATTTGGAACGACCCAATGTGCCAGAGGACGTGGTAGTTGGTGACGGAGGCTTTCAAGCAGATCATTTTCGTGGTTTTTGCAAAGGTCCTGGTAAAAAGGGATACATTCCATTGAAAATTGAGTGAATAAAAAAACAGGTGGATTTCCTACTCAGTTATCGCATAAAATTATAAAGTATAGAAAACAGTACCATAGCTATACAGGAAGTACGGTAGATTTTCAAATTCCATTCCCTCAAAACTACACACAACAAGTTATTGCGCATGAATGGCTTGAGGTTTCAAACGTGGTTCCACCTTTAATTCTTTCCGTGACACAATCTTTCCTTGCATTGGATCATATACCATCCAATCATCAGGATAGTCATTGTCATTTAAAAATGCAGGTTCTATATTGGGATCAAACGATACCAATTTGGACTTTTTTGATTCTGAATGATAGTGTACATCGTTATCCGTCATACCACCGATTCCTTCCGATATAGCCGGAGGAGGTGGCAGGGCAATATTGGGAAGTTGTCCTCTGCTTGCTACATTGCCTCCCTCTGAAATACCTGCCACTTGTCCTAACCTACCAATATTCTTATTATTATAAAAATTATTATTCCCCTTGTTCTTTTTGTGACTGGTTTGAAATGCATCGTCTTCACCTTCTACATCCAGCATGAGTCTCCCACTAATCTTTTGAATGCGTCCAAACGTCAAGCTTAAAATATCGGGTATATAAGGCAATCGTTCCTGCATCATGTATCTCAATCGTCTCAGAAATATGCGGTTGCCTCCCTCGTCTTGCCAAACATGTAAGCCGTCTTCGTCTTCTTCTTCTTCTTCCTCCTCCTCCACCTCGTTTTCTTCTTCTTCTTCTTCTTTTTCCTCACGAGGAGAAGACACGTCTTGTTTCTCACGCCTTCGTCCTAGACTGTATAAAAAACTCCGAGGCGCACAAAGGATACGAAGAAGGAACGAGCGAGTACAAGACGCAGAGAATAAAATGACAATCAGTGTCGTAGCGGCGGTATTCGTCACGGTGAAACTGTCCCAGTTCCAATCAAAAGGATAGCTTTGCATTTTACGTAAAAGATAATTGTACAGTCGTGGCGATTTGTCAATGTTGTACAGTCGATGGTCGAGTTTCATAATCACCGTACTGCATGTAACTGTAGGTACTGTAGTTGGATAGATGGATGCTATCGTTGGTTCGTTGGTTCGATCAATGGTTTGGTAGGTCGATGTCGGGTTGGATGGTTATATTAGCTTAGTTATCTGTCTCATCAATCTCTGTCTGTTTTCGCGTGTTCGACACGATCAAAGTGTTGACTGTGTTTCATTGCTACTCTACAATATTGTGTTAATGAAACAGTACAAGTACACTCTACTAACTACTACCGAGCACTGTTTGTTGATCTGTTGATGGTTCGCTTTTTGCCGCATAGAAGGATAGTTCGTACATGTGGTACGTGTACTTGTACTACTACTCTACTTGGTGCTGTGCACTGTACTGTACAGCGCAATAATACTACCACAAGTGTAAATTTTTTTACACAGTGTGTAGAATTACCACCTTCATTTCAATGACGACAAAAAATGGATGACTCTTGTAAAGAGCAGCAGAGTGCTGTAAAGAGCAGCTGCCTCTACTGGAACGGGTCCTGTAGGTACAGATACTGTAATACTACTATAATACTTACATAACACATAACTCTTTGTAAATAATATATTCAATGTTAGCACAAACAACACACACATTCAGGATAAGAGACGAACACAAAGAGAGAGGCAACCATCAATCATCAAGCAAAGAAGCCATCATCTTTGTGTCACGAACGAACGACACATTGAGGACACATTCAAACTGCTGTTGTATTTATTGAATTACTACTATTTACTTACAATTGAAGCGATACAGTAGTGTATACAAATACATACTACTACGCAACAACTACACAAAACTCTACCGAAACAGTTACCGAAACCTATCTACTACTGTACTACACACGCTTGCTTAATTGATTGATTGATTGCACTGATAACCAACCAGAAACGAACAAACATTGAAAAAGAAACAAAACGAATCGAGACTCAAGACTTCTTTCTTTCTAACAAACAACACAACGCATTCATTCAAACAAATGCCCTTGACAACATCTCTACAACACGAAGAGGTCGAAGTAGCCTACAGCGACGACCACGATTCCCTCAGTCAAAGCCACGTCCCCGCCCCCCCACTTGTCCCTCTTTTGGACATTGAAGCCGCTCTTGAAATTCCCAAGGACGTTGCAGATGGTTATCTCATCTTACTCACCGGTGGAACCATTAGTGCCAAGACCATCAAGGAGAAGAAAGCACAAAAAGATGTCAATGATAAAAAGTCTTCCTCCAAGTCGTCGAGACCCTTCTCCACTTCTGCTGCTACTGCTGCATCCATGATTGTATCCGATATTCCATTTGCTTTTGCAACCTTGTCCGATGGAAATGTGATTGATGCAGCCTTTGGTGTGGAGTCCAACGGAGGTCTCAAGAGATCTAAAAGTACATCTGAGATTGCGTTTAATGCTGCCAAAGCTGCAAAACAGGCTCTTGCCGGTGCTTGTATCTCATCGGAACATATAAAGAAACTTGCAGTGGAGACATATGTCCGTCTCTTTGAGATTATAATTCAATTCCATTTGGATTTGGAGAATATTGGGTTTATAGCTTGGTGTGTGAAACATCAAAAGATACAAGGAAGAGCAGTTGCGGAGATTCAGCAGGTGTTTGGTCCTTTGAATGAGGCTGTGGCCAGTTCTATATAAGGTTACTGTACACTGCTTTGGCGGGGAGAAACTGGTGTCTCGCGGTATTTTGTATCATGTAATTTATAAATCACAAACTATGTTCATTCATTCACATTTCACATGGATTCATTTCTTCATTCATTCATTACTCATTACCGTCTTATTATTTCATCCTTATCCTTCATCCTCCACCTGTCCCAAACGAGACAATCTTTCGTGGTCCGTCAAACCTGGATCGTAACAATACATTTGAAATTCCTTTCTCTTATCGACATAACTCATAGATGCAGCTGCGGGGCTCACTCCAGGCATACAATACACTTCAATTTGCCTCGTCGTCCCTTTTTGTGTAAATCCATTGGTTTTCTTGGACCATTTTTTACCAAAGGCTTTTTGCGAAAGTTCATTCCGCCCCGGCCTCAAACCTCCCTCCAACCACCACTGTTCAAAGAACTTATTAAAAAAATCACATTGTTTCGCACCATTGGCCATGATGATTCTCTTGATGGTTTTGTGTTTGAAACAAAACTCACGAATGTTGTTTGGTTGTCCATCCTTGATATCGTTATCCAAGGATCCTTTGCGTTCACAAGATTGGAATAGATCCCATAGAGCAAAACCTTTGGATGTCAAAGTCTCTACTTGCTCTTGGTAGGGGATTACTTTATCTTCTCCATGCCAGAGATAATTGGTTAGTTTATATGGTTTTCCACTGGAAGGGGATATTCCATCGGAACGTCGGAATCCCAAACAATCACCGGCAATCCACCAAAATGCATTCTGTGGATGGCCAAAGTATTGGACTTTTGCAAGAGATGTGATGGATGGGTGTGTGCCAAGGATGAGCGTGTGTATCTTTATGGATGTGTCAGAGTTTATCTGAGGAGGAAAGGAATGTGTCCGATTCGACGATGATGACGAGGATGATGCATTGTCAGGATTCGTATCGACTTTTGCTTTTGCTTTGGTTTCATTTCTTCTTTGGCTCTTTGTGCTCTTGGCTTCATTTGATTCCGTAACAATCGGTCGTTTGTGAAAGAATCTTGACGTGGTTTCTCTATTACTACTACTACTGCTGCTACTAGTACTTGACATTCTAAGCTGGTCAAAAGCCAAAAGGGGGGCAAAGGAGAATGCTTCTCTTGAGTTATTGAACGCTACAGCCAACACTGTGACAAACTTGACAAGGTATTTCTTGCGTTGATGGAACTTTTGTGAATGTTGATTGTGACGATTGTATTTGAAACTAGTAAACAACCGCATATCGTTCTCTTTCTATCCTCATCTGTTCATCTCATCTGGTCTCTGTTGCAGAAATAATGGCACGCTTTTAACATACTCGTAAAAACCGCAATCTTAACGTTTTAACTTTGGTTCTCAAGAATTCAATCGACACAAAGAAAAATAATTACAAAATAAATATATAATCATGAATCTTTATCTTTTCCTACAAATAATGTACCTCATCCTCATCACTGACAATCTCAGTTTTGAAAGTGATGTCGGATGTTTGATGTGCGAAGATGATGTGATGTCGGATGTTTGATATGCATGCCATCCCCGACTATTGACACGCTTTCGTTATTTACTTCATGGAACTTTCTGTTACAGTCGTCGCATCTTCGTTAGAATACAGCTCTGAACTGATGCCACCGTTCATAGCCTGCATTTTTGCCGCTTCTTCCATCTTTTTGCGGCCCTCTGCAGTGAAACTATTGACATCTTCTCCGTCTCTATCAATGTCCAATCCATCCATCACCTTGTCCACATCGCAGTCTTGTGCAGTATATGATGCCTCCCACAATGGGTTCCAAAAATCTGCAATCATCTTCTTTGTCTCGGTTTCATCGTCGACGAGAACTCCCCATTCAGCCAAGTCGCACATGTAGAGATTTTGGGAACCAATGTAGGAAGCAATGTCATCAATGATGAAAAACTTGCTGTGATTGCCAATATTTTTCCCATCTTTATACGTTGTTTTCTTGGCATGACGAATGAAGCAAATGCGCAAGTTCTCCCTGACCAATTGACGAAGTTTCTCATCGGATGCGTTGGGGAATAGCTTCTTGATTCTTTTGACAATCTCTGCCGCGACATCCACACAAGTCCATCCATTACCATAACATGCTTCAGTAAGTCCTAGACCTCCAGGGACGGATCCAGGATTCGAAAGCACAATTTCAACATCCACTCCACGGACAAATATGGCCTTGGCAAGAGCATCTAAGACTGGTTTGGGCCATTTCAATCCTGGGAGAGAAACTTTTGTCTTGGGAACACAAACGGGACCAAGATCTTGGAGGGACATACGGATGACATTCTGTGCTGAACCAATCATGGCAAGGAATGCATCATCAGCTGGGCGATTCTTGATTGTGAGACCACCTTGACGTCCGAGAGAAATGATGGGGACTGATCCTCCTGGTGCATCGTAACGTGGAACAAGATCGGGACTGTAGAGTGGTGCAAATTCAGTTGCCTTCCCAATAGGATATTCACTAATAATCACACGGTTCTCCCAAATCAAAGGGAGTCCATCGGGGATCTTTTCTGCACATTGTCCAACATATCCTGACTGTTTCTTTTCAATGTGCTTCCACTGTTCGTTGGCAAACAAATGTCCGTCATGGGCCACTCTTCCCTCCAACTCAATGGACAGGTCATGGACTGGATTGTTCTTCAAGTAATGATAATCCCATAGATTGTGTCCTCCAGTATGAAGGTATCTACCATCTACAGCAATGAGCTTGGCATGATTCCACGATGCACCTTTACGCCACGCTCCAACCCAAAGCATTATATTGGCGTCACTTGGAAGATGCTTGGTGAGCTTTTTGATCAAGGAGTTGCAGTTTGTTGGCATCCCTACAATGTTACCAAACATCATTCTTACAATGATTGGTTTCTCTGATGATTTGGCTGTCTTGGCAATATTACTAAGCGCCTCTTTCAATTTATCAGTAAAGATTCCATCCGGAGGTCCAAGACTCATAACATCACACCATGTGGTAGTTTTACTCATGATATCACACATTTTCTGTGGGAACCAATCTGTATGACCCTGGTTGGGGTCGGAAGTGCTTTTGAATACGTCTGCACTGGGTGTCTGATGAAGGGAACCGATGACTTTTCCACTGGTAACATTCCATTGTGCATGATGATGCCATGCATGCTTGAATTTGAGTGAATCGTAAGCTGCCTTGCCCACTGCAGAGAGCTTCAAAGCAGAAGAATCTTCTACTTTCTTTACGATCTCGGGTTCAACGGAAGAAGATGAGAAACAGCCACAAAAGTAGTCCATGATTAGAGGAGAAATCAATAGTTTTAAATATCTCGATGCGTTGTTTAAATTGAAATTATAAGTGCCGATGTGATCAGTATGTTTTGTTCCATCTCTGGCTGGGGAGGTGAATGAAGAGCAGAAAGTTGGAACAAAAATTTCATCGCTCTTTTGTCTACTGTTGCCCTTTTTATCATTTTTTAACGGACAAAACGCCACAAAGTCATCGCTCAAAGAATGGCTTTCCTAACAAAAAGAACAGTGCTGTTTTAAGCCCTTATGCCCCAAGACTATTGCCAATAGAGTAGTAGAGGAAGTTGGTATGATAGGTTACTGGCAAGGTCTAGCCCCTGTAACCTGCGAAATCTTTAACTCCACCTTTCATCACTCATCTCACATCCAACAAACATTCCAGTGTAGTTGTATTTGATTCCGGATTCCTTTTGATTTTTTAATTGTTCCCCTTGCCTCAATTGCATACAATTAAAGTGAACAACCTTGTAGCGCCATGTCTCATGATACAAAGGACAGCTTGCTTTCCAAGGTAGAAAAGGGACGTCTTAAGAAATTGAAAGGACGAGCCGTTCTTTCGCAAGGTAGTAGTAACTCTCCAGGAATCACTTGTTACGATGATGCATACGAATTACGATCTCTGCTGAAGAAATTAAATCCTAATGAAAACAAAGAGGACGTGTGTCCATGGGGTCCATCGATTGACCATTTTCATTCGAATCATTTAGATTTCAGTGATCCGCATAATTGGAAGCTGACCGAGGGGAGTGACCACGGAAATTTGATTCAATCATTGTTACTGGGCAAAATGGATGCAAGTTCTTCAAATGATAGCAGCAGTGAGAAGAAGAAGAAGAATATAATGAATAAGAAAAGAAAACATGAACATAGTGATGAGGAGTCGACAAGAAGGGAGAACTCTCCCCCTTCGTGGGCACGTTTACATAACATGGCGCTTACGCAAAATGTTGCAGTAATTGAATTTGCTATATCTCTGCCAAATGATGAATCTTTAGCTGTCATGCCTTCCTCTCGAATAAAACAAGGTCCAAGCGAAAGTATATTACTTTCAAAACTGATTCAAAGGGAGGGTTGTAATGGAAGAAAAGCTTTGCCTCTACGTTGCACACTTTTCCAGGGAGAGCGCCCACGGAATAGTTCAGACATTTTGATGTATATTGGGAAAACATCCAAGAAGAAGAAGAAGAGTAAGACAGAATCGTCGGAGGGTAGTAGAGAAAATATACCCATGACAAATGAAGATATGCACCATGACATTGTCAAGAAATTGAATGTGTTAACCCTGTCCATGGAAAAGATGCGAGTAGAAGGATATCCCATGCTGGTCAAAGGCGAGGAGGGTAAAAAAAGTCAATCAAGTGAAGACCAGTCGGAAGCAATCTCACGTCTTGTAAATGCCACAAAAAGTTTGGCGCATATAGATACAAACCAAGACAAGGATGAAAATAATGTTGGTCTTGTATTTGATAAAGTGACATCAGACGAAATAGTGAATTCATTGGCCGTGGAGGTAGTTCTGAAATCTCAGAAACAAGAGTGTCCTTCCTCTTACTATGTCACAAGTTGCTTGTTGAGACATGAGCTATTAGGGCACGATTCAATGAATGTCTACTCGGTGGATTGTGAAATGGTTAGAACTACAGAAGGGTTTGAGTTGGCAAGAGTTACATTACTAAAACTTTGCCCATCCATGGATGATCCAGAAAAGTATATCATAATATTAGATGAGTACGTGAAACCTCAACATCACGTGGTTGATTATTTGACCAAATATTCTGGTATCAAACCACAAATGCTTGAAAACGTCACTACGACTTTGGAGCAAGTGCAAGCTACGCTACTTTGTATAATCTGCAAGGATGATATTTTAATTGGTCAGTCATTAGAGAATGACCTGAAGGCATTGAGATTCGCACATTTTAACGTTGTAGACACGGCGGTCCTATTTCGAAGTAGCGAAGGCAAGAAATATTCTCTAAAGCACCTCTCTGCCATTTTGCTCAAACAAAAAATTCAGGGTGATTACAAAAATGGACACTGTAGCGAGGAGGACGCCGCTGCCAGTCTTATCTTGGCAGTTCGAAGAGCAAGGCTAGGAATCACATTCAAAGTCCAGGAAAAGGGCAAAAGTGTGAGCCTTTTAAGTGTGATAAATCGGCTAAAAAAGGACTCATTGGACGATCGACCACCATTTTTCCAATACCATCACGGTCCTATCGTGTGCATCGGTCCTAATGAGTGGTTGGTTAATCATGTGACTAGTCACTCTATTGCAAGTGCCCTTCAATGTGACAGTATATCCTCATCCACTGTGAATGCGATTTCGTCGTATCTTCGACCAACGAATCGGCGTGCTACACTACTATGGTCTAGACTATGCATTGGTGGAAACGACATGAATGCAGAGGGAGCAAATGCCAAAGTGGACGAATTGATTGTAAGTAACAATCTACCGACATATTTGATTTCACAACTTGTACTGATTCAAACTAATTGCATTCACAACTACCCCTATCATTTAGCATAATATTACATCTCTATCCCCTCCGTCTACAGTAGTGTTACTCATATTCCAACGTGGTTTTGATCATGTCAAACAATGTCACAGACAGCGATCATTGAGAAAATGTGACCGATCAACTCTTGGCTGGTCTCAAGATGACGAAGAAAAATACTTGAAAAAGCTTGAAATTGCAAGAAACTGTGAGGCATTTTGGATAAGTAGTTCCAAAGTAGAAAATATATAGTTATTTTACACGCAACTTTTAACACGAAAACGCATTGGCTAATGATGATATTGCCACTATGTAGGATTCCTGAATGCTAATCATGTAGTGTGGTGATCGAAATCAACAGAGCATATACTGTGAACATTTTAGACTATGCAGCAATATGTTCACATGAGCGTGATATCCACATCAATGAACCTCAAGTACAAACTTCATTCAGTAAAAAAACAAGGTTGGATACACCTTTTGCCATGATTCTCGCATTTCTCTATCATGTGTCAAATGGTTTCTACCTAGTTCACTTGGAGCTTCTGCAAAGCAGACAATCACTGTATTCACGGCACTCTCAACGACGTAGATAAAGACTGAAATGAACGTTACCGCCACAATCGATCTAAGAAGATGAAACATGATCATAGACAGCAGTGAAAGGAGATGCATTGTAAGATGAGGGCATGCACAAACACCGATGCAACTCATATACAAGTTTTTAAGTTCTAACTATATTTACTTACCCAACCACCAAAAATGAAGCGTTTGCCGTTCCTAGAATAATAGAGCCGACAAAGAGACTCAAGACGGCAATGATGAATCCCATCAATCCAAGGGCATTGGAAACCAAGTTATCATTAATCACAACAGTCCAACCTCTCTGCTCAAAGAGTGTCATGACCTTTTTCCCCGCCGTGAGGTAAGGATAGCCATACACTCCTACATAGATGAATGCCTGATGGAAGAAACGTATTGAAAAAGTTTGAATATTTGCAATGATGCCAGATACGACAACCACGCTGTATGTGAGAGAGACGGTTGCAATTTCTCACAGAGTGTATTCCCAAATACATCCATAAGAAAAACAACAAATGGCACCATGACTTACCCATTTGTTGAAATACTGAACAATGTCTTCCATCAAGGAAAGAATACAATCCAAACAACACAAAAGCAGTGCTTCAACTGCTGCACCCCCACCACCATGTTCCCTACTCTCACTCCTTCTCATTCTCAAATTCTTCACCAACCAATCCAAAAATTGAATCACTGCCACCAAAAGTGCCCCCAAACAAACACTTCCAAAACTAGTCGTCAAACTCCTCTGAATAGAACTCCTCACCGCACTCGAACAGAAACTCGATGCCTCTTGAGGAGTGAAATACCATGTGGCACTCACACCCGCCACAATCGTCTGCACGGTATATTTCACAACCTGTACAGTCCAAAACAAGGAAAAGACCCATGGAAGGATCCATCCGGGTCGTGTCACTTGCATTTCACATGATGATGCATCATACTGATCATCACAGACTTGGACGGCCCCCACGGCATTGTATAACGAGGTACACCACAAAACAAGCCATCCCGCAAAGACCATCCAATGCAATGCAGCTACCAGGATTACTCCCTTGTTACTTCGTACAGCATGAAAACCACTGTTCAAGTTTGCCGCCGCAAAAGGAATACGATTTTGGATGGCAATAAGATACCATATTCCCCATACAGTGGAAAGTGATCCTAAAAAGCATGCAAGGTACAAACCCTGGAGTAAAAAGCTAATTGTCACAAGCACGGTGGAAAGAATAATGAGACACTGACTTGCAAAGATGAGCCGTTCAATATTCCTTTGAGAATTGAACAAGAGAGTAAACAAGAATACAAAACAAAAAGATAACAACAAAGGCAGCGTCGATCCATAAAGGATCATAACCTCATTGTCTATCATGAAATCTACACCATCCTCATGATTGGACATGGAGCCACCAGCGTCGTTCGATTCTGATGACAATACGGCAAAGCAAACAATGCCATAAATGGCAATGGACAAAAACTGCGTCCAAAAGAGGATGGCATAAGGCCAATCACGATATTTGACGGGCTGCACTTGTCCACGTCGTGCCAAGTTCGCATCCTCCTCTACTACGACGGGGGGAGGAAGGAGAGACGTGGATTCTTCCATTATGTCTTCTGCCAAGACGTAGGCATGATCATCACTATGATCTTCTTCTTGAAGATGACTGTTTTGTTTTTCTAGTACATTTCTGCCGTATTTGTGTTTGCCAATGTTGATGTCATCTTTTGCTGTTGTTGCTACTGCTTCTGCTACTACCGTTGATGTTATTTCTGGTGCTTCTTCTTCTGCTTTTTCTACATCCATTTCCTCGTCTTCTTCCTTGACATCCACCATTGTGGCTGGATCGGCAATGACAACACCAGACGATACAGAGGCAACTTCCTCATCAGCATCCTCCTCCTCTTCCTTGCAGAGGAGAGGACTTGTGATGGTATTCTTATCGTCGAATGTGTCCATGGGATAAACTTTATTTGTTCTTGTTATTGTATGACAGAGATGTGAATTAAATATACGATGGATGAAAGGACTGAAGAGGTGATAATTGTTCTTTTGTTCTTTTTCGATACAGTACAGTATGATATAAAAGATTTTGTGTGTCTGTTTGTGTTCTATACAGTACCGCCAGGTACTACCCGGGCCGCCGGGGTAGTACAGGTACCGTACTGTAGTACAGTATTGTTGTGTGTTTTTTGTTCTCCAGTATTCTCTTTTCTCTCTTCTCGTTTTGATGTCAAGTCAGCGGGTGGTGGTGGACATCATTCATCATGGCTTGCTTTTTGCTCCCGCTTCTACCCCGCTACAGTAGGTAGTATTATGTAATTTTCAAGTTGATTTCTTCCCCCCTTTGGAAATACGTCATTTGCCCTAAGGGTCTGTAACCGAGACAGTGTTCGAAAAAAATACTCAGTACTGTATGTTAGTAGGGTACAGTCAGCTCACCTTTTGCTGTCAGACGGCGATCATCAGCAGCAGCAGTCAGCAGGGATCGATACAACCTGATGCGATATAAATTAGAGTATATACGAATAAAGTCAAAAGGGGACTTCTGACTTCTTGCTCTTGGATTCCAACCAACCAATCAACCAAGTAATCAATAAACGAATAGAGTGAGTTATATTGGAAAATATAAGGTTCGAGACAAACGTTCACATCAAACCTCTATTAACAAGCTCTCTCCAATAACCATCAGTAATACTTACTGTAAAGTACCAATCTTTCTCACAAGACTTGTTGTACTCGCTACTACTACTAATACTACTACTGACACTGACTGAACTGAACTGAACTGAACTTGACAATTACCTTTGCCTACAAACATGAAGATTTTCAAATCGGCTGCGTTCCTTCTTCTTTCGACTGCTACAGTCACTACTACGGCCTTTGCCCCTAGTAGTAGTACTAGCAGCAGTATTACTACTTCTACAAATCGATTGTCTTGCAGCAGGCTCATGATGTCTCAGCAGCAGCATGATGATGGGGAGGAGAATGCTTCTTGTGATGATCGTCGTACCTTTATGACCAAGGTAAGTTGCATTTGTGACATTGTATAAATCATAAAGAGAAGAGTAGTATTGATTGCATGTGCACTCATTATACATTTATTCACTCATTCATTCATGCCGCCTCCTACTATTCCTGCGCTGCAGTCCACGTCTTCTGTCGTAGGAGCTGCTGCCTGCATGTCTTCCATGGCCAACCTTGCCTCCCCCACTGCCGCCAATGCAGTAGCCTACAGCATGTGGAAGCAAGTACCCGTCCCCTTTCCCGATACCATCTACGACATTGACTTTGACAGTCCGCAACACGGTTACCTCGTAGGAGCCCGCGGTGCCTTTGCTGAAACCAACGATGGGGGTAAGACATGGGAACCCCGTTCCTTCTCCAACCTCGACGCCGAAGAAGAAATCAACTATCGTTTCCAGGTCGTATCCTTCAAGGACGGGGAGGGTTGGGTCCTTGGCAAACCCACTCTTCTCCTCCATACCAAGGATGCAGGCAAGACATGGGAACGTATCCCACTCTCTCCCAAGTTGCCGGGAGAGCCTTCGTCTATCCTTGCCTTGGGACCGTCCAAGGCGGAAATGGTGACTTCTACCGGAGCCGTTTATATTACTGAAAATGCGGGAAGGAATTGGAAGGCGCAGGTCAAGGAGACGATTGATGCGACCCTGAACCGTGTTTCTTCGAGTGGAGTGACGGGTGCATCTTACTTCAATGGGGCCATTATCAATCAAGTGAGGGACAAGGATGGGGCGTATTTGGCTGTGTCTGCTCGTGGTAATTTCTTCTTGACGTGGGAGCCGGGTCAGGACTTTTGGATTCCTCACAATCGAGGAACTTCTCGTCGTATTCAGAATATGGGATTTGTGGAGGATGATATTCACAAGGGGCTTTGGATGACTTTGAATGGTGGAAAGCTTTTGATTAGTCCCAAGGAGGTGGATTTGAATGCTAGTTCTTTTGAGTTTAATGAGGCTGATATTAAAACAGGAGGATATGGTATTACAGATGTGAGATATAGGAATGAGAAGGAGGTGTGGGCAGTGGGAGGATCGAATACCATGTATGTTAGTTTTGATGGTGGAAAGAAGTTTTCCTTTGATAAGAGTGCCAATGACATTCCAGGAAATCTATACAATGTCAAGTTCTTCAAGGAGTTTGATAACATGGGATGGGCTCTTGGATCGAATGGGTTGCTTCTTCGTTATGTTGGTTAGAGAAGAAGAACTGTGATGTGATGATGTGATTGAGTGATGGAACTGGAAACAAACAAACCAGCAGAGAAGGTCCATACAGTATACAGCATACAAGTCCCATGAGGTATAGTATATCATTCAAATAAAAGAGCACATATTAGTATTTTCTATTAACGCAGTAGCCAAAGAATTGTTTGGATTTTGATAATTTATATTGAAACACAACAATCCATACGAAAATGTGATGGAATGTGCGTGCAAGACAATAATAATGGAAACACGTCACTACACTACAAGTACTCTGCTGGTGGTAACTCTCACTGCTGTTTCATACAGGCTCTAGCTAGCTAGTCTACTACAGTAGAGCTCTCTCTCTATGGCACTCTTTGCATTCTGTGTGTCAAAAATATTTTCTTCAAACAACCAACATTTACCTAAATTTCTTTTCTCCCTTCAGTACTGAATCTTTCCTTTTTCCTGGTGTTACAATATATTTCATAAAGCAAAAGATTCAAGATCTCTACCGTTTGGTGTCACGTGCCGTGTCCCTCCATCCATGATTCCTAATTCCACGATTAATTTAATTAATCGTGGCTCTAGTAGCTGTCTCTGATGAATCACCACTGTCATTCGAATGTAGGCCCTCCACTTCCTCTTGCGGACCCTCCTCTCGCTGGAAAATTCGGAATTCCAATCAACGGTCGATACGTTCCACGGTCCCCACCCAAGGAACAACCATCTCGCGCATCGCCCAAATCACGTAAAACAACCTTGAAATTCGCTCAGCGTGTCAAGCAAGTGTCCAGACGAGCCAAGAGACGATTATGGGACTCCAACGATGTCTACGATGAAGCCGCACAATCCGCCGTGGACGTATATGAGGCTACTTATCACAACGCCAGATCCTTTCTTATACAATCCTTTACCGCTGCGAAAAGTGTGTACAATACCACCAAGGATGGAGTGCAAAAGATTGAACATGCACTGCTCGTTCCAGTGAGGGATGCTGTGATCCTACCCGCATTTTCGGGCATTGAGAGGGCGGTAGATCAGACAGTGGGTTTTTTGCAAAGTCCAGAGGCGGTGGGAATGGCCTCAGGTTCGTTGGATGTGATAAGGCATACGCCGCTGATTGGAGAACATGTGTTGGCGCCCATGATTATGAGTACGGTCCATGCAATTCAGTGTACGTGGCATGTGTTGCAATATCCGATACCCTCGAGAGATCTGGTGAGGAGCACGGTGGATGGATGGATGACGGGGACCAAGTATTTCCTTGTCAATTCCTGCAAGGAGATATACTTTTATACAAAGTTGGTGGATGCTAGTATCACACGAGCTTTAAGTCATACACAATGGCGTGTTCTTGGGTATGGTCCGTATTCTTCCCTCAATGCGATTCACAAAAGAGAAGTGATTGATCATCTTTGTGAACGTTATCTTTCCCTTGACGATGAAATATCACGTTATGAATTGGCCTGTCATATTAAATTTCATAATTGGAAACTGTACAATGATTTAGTTGTCACTGGATTGCTTTATAAAAGGGGAAATGAATCCATCCAGAATGGAGATGTGTGGCTTTGTAATTTACCTGACTACATTGTGAATGCTAACGAGGCAATGCTTTTGGATGACCAATGTCCTGCATCATCCTTGTGGTTTTATTTTCCAAATCGAAATGGGAAACCACCACCCAAGGGAACACCATGGGTTCTATTTGATGGCAGAGATTGGAACAAGTTGGAAAAAGGATTTAAGGCCTACATTACCAATTCTTATGGTGACGTTGCTGTTAGTCATGTGGATGTATCATTGCAGGGATTGAATGGTAGTATCCATGGGGGAAGTAACCATAAGAATAATGTAGTGTCAGAACATCATCATGATATCCTGGAATATCCAACCCTTGCGCAATGGTATGAGCCAGACTTGGAAACGGATGTGTTGGTTGACAATAAACGGTTTGCGGTTTCATTTCGCCCTTTCTCCTATTCACATGACGTCTCAAAATCATTTGACGAAGAAGAAAAATTAAGTGATGGCAGTTCTTTTGTTGGTAATGGTGTCCAAACGGATGACAACGCATGTCATCTTGATCACAGGTTTCGACATCTCAATTTTCCAGAAGAAATTATCATGAGGCCAACTTTATGGAGGTTTCATGGTACAGGAAATCAAGTGAGAAGAGGCGTATGGCTACTTGACACTCAAAAACATGGATTGCAGCCGTACTGTGAACAAAGTGCTAATGTGTTGGAAGATGCATACCTCTATTTGAAATGGAGAGAAGAGAAAAGGACTGTAGGCCAAAATGGGGTAAATGATAATATTGATACGATTCTCTTGACTGTGCAAGTCATGTTTGGCGACGAATCGCAGTTAGTTCAATTCAGAAGTTTGACACGGATCACTGCCGTACAAAAGACAGTTGCTGGAGGTCTGGTACTCTTCAAGAGAAGGGTGTTTAGAGGAATCAGAACCGATTCCGTTGACAAAAGTCTTTCTGATCCCAGTCAACACATCCTGGCAAAAGATACGTCCTCAGGGGATCCAATGAGCTGTGTGAAACTTGCTGCACCGATGACGTTGGTAGATTCTCCACACAGAGAAAGAAGTAGCGATAGCTGTGACCCCAATCCAGAAAATGTCGATCACCTCGTTCTTGTTGTGCATGGAATTGGGGAAATGTTGAAAACTGGTGATTTAAGATTGCCATTGCCTTCCCTCACATCCTCAATAATTGATTGCTGCAACTCGCTACGAAAGAACATGTCTGATATATCAGAAGATTATTTTGGTAAAAATGTTGAATTCATTCCAATAGAGTGGCACGAACTGTTTGCATTACAATCGAGAAGAGCGCAGAAGACAGAAAATGATCAACAGACGGTGACGATAGGAGATATTTCCTTGGCTACGATTCCTCACCTTCGTAACTTTGCGAATGATACAATGCTAGATAGTAAGTATCTGCGAACTATTGCTTCGAACATTGTGACCAATCGACAAAGCTAATTATGTCTTCTTCAGTACTATATTTTATGTCACCGAGGCACCACGATATTATGGTTGATATTGTAGCAAAACAACTCAACCTAGTCGTACAAAAATATAGGAACCTTTACCATTTCAATGGCAAGATATCCATTCTTTCCCATTCACTAGGTTCTGTGATCTCTTGGGATATTTTATCACATCAGAAAAAAGTCCAGCAAATAGTGGCAGACATCGACAACGGTTTCATTGCTAAGTTAAATGCATATTTGACCACACCAGAGACGAATTACCAATACCCTGCATTAAGTTTTGAAGTAGAGAACTGCTTCATGATAGGTTCACCCGTAGCAGTATTTCTGATGATGCGTAACCAAAACTACAACTTATCAAATAGCATTCGATTACCGGGAGTTTGCAGATTTTTCAATATATTTCATCCATATGACCCAGTAGCCTATCGATTAGAGCCTCTTTTAGATAGGAAAATTGCAAGGATGGAACCGGAAATAATACCTCATTGGAAGTTTGGTCTAAGAGTTCAGTATCAAACTAAGTACTTTTTACAGAAGTTGATGAACGAAACTGAAAGAGCTAAAGAAAATGCCGTCAAGGCTGTGGAGGAACGTATTCGGGGTATAGGGCTCTTAGATGATTCACTGGATGATGACACTGATGTAGATGATAGTGATGCGTCAGAAAGCCATGAAGACTATGAACCCTCTATATCCGTCGTAGACAGTTTTGACGGAACACGGCTCGATTTCATGCTCCAGGAACGTGAGCTGGAAACGGCTAATGAATACATTGCTGCACTCGCAGCTCATTCTTCATATTGGGAAAGTAAAGATCTTGCATTATTTATCGCGAAACAAATATGGCCAGATCACGAAAGAAATTAAAACTTACTTGATGAAATACTGCTAAACTACTACTTTTTAAGAGACATTGCTACTTACATTAATATACTCGACGTACCTAACTATTCAAGGGCCAGTGTTGTTTACCTGTTTTAGTAGCAAAGTATTCCAACCAATCGAAAGGAGTTGGAAATTCTGATGTTTTGAAAAATAGCAATAAAAATGTTTAGATATTCAGAACTCACACCACCATCGATCTACATGGCCTAACACCATCGTTGCATCAACCTGTTCAACGTGTTAAAAACAGCGGAGTTCAAACAAACAAGCAGCAAACAAACAAAAACGACAGAGAACAATATTCACTTTTTCATCAATATGACGTCCTAGTGCATTCAGATGACGAATCTTTATTTCTTCGTCTCCTCAATCGCATAATTTTTTTGGTTATGGAAGTAACCATCTTCTCTGTCCCATCCTTCCGTTGCATCAAATCCAATAAACGTTTTTCAGTTTCATGACGTAATTTTTTCTCTTCCTCTAACAACGATTGGCATTCTTGAAGTGATGACCTATGAATGTGTAAACTTTCTTTATGCTGCCTTAACAGAATTTGCTGCTTGTGTATCATGCCAAGCAATAGCGAACCATCAACTTCTTTCATCTCAGCGCGAGAAGAAAGAGAAACCTCACCGTCTAGATCGTCGCTTTGACTTTTTCGTAAATCACTCTCAATTTCAGTGACTTTCTTGGGATCATTGCTGCACATAGCTACAGATGTCGAATGAAGTCTTTTCATTTTTTGCAGTTCCGCGAGCTTTAAACGCCTTTTCGCAAGCTCGAGTCCTAGTTTCAGGACGTCAGCTTTGTTTTTAGGAAGAGCGCTCGTAACTAAAACTTCCTTCTTGTTGGATATTGTACCTTTTCCTCCCGGCTCTAATTGACGATGACGTTCATTTGGATGCGAACCTATATTAGATATCAAAAGTGATTTCATTGTGAAGGCTTGGACATTAATCTTTCCTTCGTCTTGATTTTCAGTGTCAGAGGAGTTCAGCGGGATATCAGTTGCACATTGTTCAGCTGCTAATTTTGCAGCTGACGAGGTTTGTTTCGATAATTTCGCCTTCAGCGCTATTTCTTTTCTTTTCCAAGCAGCAGCAAGGTGTGCTCTCGCGTTGTTCAATGCTTCTGACTTGCTCATCTGCGCCATAGAAAGCTGCAACCTCGCTCGTTCTAGCTGTGCCTTCTTTTCGATAAGTTTCATTTTGATACTTTCAATATCTCTCTTCCCATCATTTTCTATACAGTGTTGAGTGTCAATGTGACCTCCGTCATTTTGGTCGCTGGCGACACAATCAGCTACTTTTACTTGTTTGTCCATCTCAATATCCAAAAGAGAATTATTGAGGTCAGGATTTTGACTATCTTCATATTTGTTTTCATCATCTTGCGCTCCAACTTCGAGTTCCGTACCAATGTTATCAGAGAAAGCAACTTCACCCGAATTCTTGAGCTCTGGAATGATTTCTTCTTCAGAGTCGTTTACAAGATCAATAACTTCAATGTCTTCCTTCTGCACATTATCAGAAACTTCTGATTCATTGATGTTTTCACGAAGTTTTCTTAATTTCTTTCTCATCCTTTTCCTCCGTCGTGCCAGTCTCCTCTTTTGCGATTTTGTCAACTGCTTTTGAGCAACAGCGTCAAAATTATCAGATAGCTTATATGGCGGCGAATCAGTGAGATCGACGACTTCGTTTTTCGTAAGTGGTAGAGAAACATGCGTTGGGATCAGATTGACATTGTCGCAATCACAAGTATCTACCCTTGATATTGACGAAGAATCGAGAGTAATAAATTTCGGTCTTTTGAAAAAGGCTTTCTCAACAATAGAACTGACACCGTCGCTCCCTGTATTTACACGTTTTAAAAAATTTGAACCGTCAATTCTATCCACAGATTCATTACCTTTTACACAAAGATCATTTTCGACTGAAGTAGCATCGCTAGTGAGTTTACCGACAATACCATGTCCTTCAGAGTTGCTAAAAGGAGTCAAAATCATTTTTTTCCATGAATCACTACTCTTGTCTACATTACTGACTTTCGATGCTGGCGATAGTAGGCCTGA
>JAAMXU010004628.1:0-12077 GCA_019693545.1 Chaetoceros muelleri | reverse complement strand
CCCAAGATTGTCCCTCCCAGTATGGGAAATCTCCCTTATGATCAATCACAATATGACAGGTTTCCCCAGTAGCCTTGGGACCTACAATGCGTTTGGTAGACACCACCTTTCCAGTGAAGGGTGCCTTATTGGAATGAACATTGACAGGCACATTGGACTGGTCCCAGTAAGGCTGTACCTCGAGAAAATCTTGTTTGGCCTTAGCAGCACTGTTGCTCTTTTTACCAGCACCACTCAAAAATTCTCTACCTGTAATAACAGCAAGGGCGGCAAGTGCTGCCAGTCCTCCTTTTTTCCCAGCCAATGTGATGGCAGACATGATGATTCCAGCAGACACGACTCCAGTAAAAATGGAAGAGATGGCAACGGCAGTTGGCATACCAAGAAGGAAAGCACCCATGGCCCCAGTCCAAGCCCCAGTTCCCGGCAAAGGAATACCCACAAAGGCAGCCAATGAGGCCCACTGCTTCTCAAGCGACCCCACACCCAGTGCAGCAGACTTTTTCTCAGCACGATCAAGTATGGGTTTCATGACTCTCTTGAGAGAATCATTCTTTAACAGATATAGCAAAGGAACGATGGGGATCATATTTCCCAAGACACATGCTGGCAAGACAGATGTGATGGGCAAACCCATCCACAAACCAACAGGTACAGCTCCACGTAATTCAATAACGGGCATGGCAGAAATAATTGCCAAGATTGCTAAATCTGGAAGACCAAAGGAACGAAAATAGTTTGCTACTTTTTGTCCAACATGTAAGTGTTCAGCAACTGTTGCTGCTGCTGCTGGCGTTGCGACCTTCTTGGCAGCTGCAAAAGCAGGTTGAGTTTTCACCATGGCTGTAGTCAAAGCAAATAAAGAAAGAATCGTAGCAGCTTTTACAAGTGTTTGAAAAACACGCTTCTTCTCGGGACGGACACTTTTTCCCGATCCTCCTTGATTTTGGCCAAAACGAAATACATTCATATGCAGCTCTGTACTACTCGCACCGTAGGATTCCATGGATGTGACGTATTTTCCAAAAGTATTGGAGGTCGAGACTCCCACCCTGCGTGTGTGATATAAAGGCAGATCCACAAGGTAAAAAATGACAATTAGAAATGTGTCATGATCAAGTAGTAGGCAAGCAATACATACATTATTTATATGAGCGAGGACTCAATCAAAAACTATTAGAGTACTACTGGTACCCACCAGGCTGCTCTATGACTACGGCACAATCTCACCTTGAGGATATCGAAGGGGTAACACGAGGCGTAGTAAAGGCTGTCACATGGGAGGGATGAGACAATACTGCCGCCAGGGCTGCGAATGAGATGGCAACAACCTTCATGGCTGTGATGTTAGGTATGTTTGTTTTTGTGCCTGAGATTGAAGATATTGAAGATGGATGAGAGTGCGGTATGTGTCTTGGTGTCTTTTGTCTTTGTTGCCCCCCCCCCCCCTGTTTATTTTTTTGAAAATTGTGGTCGGAGGTCGGAGAGATCTCATACAAATCCCACAAAAGGGGGAGGATATGTGTCGATTTATTAAATATGTTCATCGTCAGAGACACTCATTCCCTCTCATTCTTCATTCCGTTCCTCATCGCACATCAAATAATAATATATACGTATAAAGTAATGATGAATAGAGGAATATAAATAAATACTCAATTAAACGTAAATAAAAGATCGATAGATACAAGAAACACAAACGACATGAATTATATTCCGCTTTTACGATCAATACAAACAACTAGACGAACAGCAACAGCATTCCCATGCAACTTAACCAGACGATACAAAAGGACCGGGGCAGGGAGCGCACCAACGACGATGACAAAGAAAAGTTTGAAAGAGGCGTTAAAGAAACAAATCCAACAATCGAATAATAATGACGTTATTTTTGGTCTGAAACCTGTTGATTTTACTATCGTACCCCCAATTTCCAGGAGTCCACCGCCACCACCACCAAAGCCGGGTTTTCAAAAGTATCTGTTCCCCTTTACGATTGCACTGTCGGCGGGGGTTACAATTTATTTTTATTTGAATAATGAAAATGATTCAAAGGAATACTGGGAGGCGATGCAAACGGGTGGGGTGCTACCTGGTACCTATGATGACGATGACGATGACGACGACGATGAAGAAGAGTAGGATTTGTAGTACAATGAGCTGTTCATGAAGAAAATGAGATTGTAAAGTTTCCAATGAGTTCTTTGCTAGTTAAGGATTAAAGTGGTCAAGAAATAAATCAATAAAAGTATGGTTAGTTCTTTATGAATTCAAGAAGGGCTCAACCGAGTTTCACTTCGACCCCTTACTCCTAGTTTGACAGCATACAATGAACCGGCAAATGGTTCCCTCTTAACATCCACACCAACACTTGCAGATGAAATAAATAATACATCCAGGTGTGGTCCTCCAAAGCAACAGCATGTGAGCTGGCTTGTATTATCGGGTAATTCCACCGTATAAATTACCTCGCCATGCTGGTTCGTACATTGAACGAAAGACTGCCCTTCACCACTTCTCCAAACTGCATTCCAAACATTGCCTTGGGAATCGTTGCAGGATCCATCTGGAACACCAATATCAAGTTTACGGAATACTTTCTTGTTGGAAATGGTACCATGATCTAAATCATAGTCGTATTGGAAAATAGTTTGCGTTGGAGAATCAGCTAGATACATTGTTCTTCCATCAGGACTCCAACATGTGCTATTGGTTACCTGTATCTTGTCTAGAATTGGTTCATGAATCAGCTTTCCGTTGACGAATTCCACTTTGTAAACTTTCATATACATGCCCTCTAAATCGCCATAGTAACCTCCACAAATAAATCGTTTCCCCGTTGGATCGCATCGCCCATCGTTAAGTCTTGTAGGCGCCTTGTGAGGGTTCACATCTTCACCCTCGCTCATGTTACCAAGTGCTTTATTAGTGTCTGGATCGTAAATCTGAAATCCATCTTCCCATGCAAAAAGATATCCTGGACAATTGTCAAGAAGGCTAAAGGAGCAGAGCATCTTTGGGAGTTTCAAAATGCTATGAGAGCCGTCTGTTAAATTGAGAGTATGGAATTCTTTCCCATAAATATCTGTCCATAAGATTTTATTCTGTTGGTCATCGTAGACGATGCATTCTCCGAGAGAATTTTGACAGCTTAGAATCCTTTTCGCCGTGCACGATCCATTTTGTTCAAAGGGTGGAGGGGTCGACTCGAGGACTTCCTGCAAAATGGATGCCATGTTGCATTGGAATACATAATAAAAAATCATGTAACCCAGAAGCAAGAAGCGATTTTCAGGATGATGTTAATACCTAGTAATATTACGTAATCTTTTACATACGACAGTGCTACGTAATCCCATGGCGTCCACTCATTTTTCCGTGTCACAGTTTTCAGAACGAGATCATAAATACCAGATGCCGTACTTGTAGTTGGTAGTTAATCTCTCTGAAGCCATAAATCTCTCCGACTATAGAGAAGAAAGACAAGTGACTACATCAAGATGATATATTTAAGTGCGTCAATTGTTTTCTTAACAACTTACACAGATGCCTTTCACCATCCTTTCGTCAGGCCTTCACTGCAGAAATATAATGCGGCTATTTGCAAGTTTAGCACCACAGCATTATGCTCAAGTGAAGATGACGACTGGTATGCTGACTACGATCCATCAAAATTCGAAATGAACTTTGACGATGACGATGGATTCGACGATAATCGAAGTATGAATAGAAGATCAAGTGGTAGAGAAAGGTCCGGAAGAAGAGGTGGTTATACAAGAGATACCTCTCGTGATCTTTCAAATGTTGATGAAAATGCAGTTGTCGATCTTTTGAATCAGAGGACGGAAGCCAAGAAGACAGGAGATTATGACACAGCAGATGCCATTCGCGAGAAATTATTGAATGAATACTCTGTTGGTGTAAATGATAGAGAGAGAACTTGGCGCACAGGATGTTCTACATCCGGAAGTGGTCAGAGATTTGGTGGAGGTGGTGCCAGAGGTAGAGGAGAAGGGAGGAGAGACAGATTTGGTAAAACCAGAAAACCAAGAGACTTTGGACCTAGAGGTCATGACTATAACCTCTCTGCGGGTGCTGGAGCCAATATTTCTCAGCTATCAGAAGATGAGATTCACAACTTACTCGCCGAGAGATTGCAAGCCAAGATGAGTAGAAATTTTCAGTTAGCTGACAGCTACCAGATGGAGCTTATCGATGCAGGTGTTTTTGTACATGATGGTATGAAAGAATGGAGGGCTGACGGTGTGCCTTATGGATCTTTTCAGAATGGACGTGGACCGGGAAGAACTGCAGGAAGTAGGAGCGACAGAAGTTCAAGCTACACAAAATCCCCTTACTCTGCTGATGTTGTTGGAGCGAGTGAGAGTGTAATTGATGCGTTGGTACAAGAAAGACTTAATTTCAAATTTAGTCGTGATTTTGACAAGGCGGATGCTGTGCGCGAAGGATTGAGAACAAAATTTAATGTGCTCATTGATGATAGGTGAGATTATTGTTTGATGTTTTTTTTATAATATCTTCGCAACATTCATCTGAACAAATATTTATTTTGGGCGTCTTGAAAACTTTACCTTCCTACTGTAGACTTAAAGAATGGAGTGTTGGAGGAGATTTTGGTGAGGAACATAACAAACAAAGAGAACTGGCAGATATATTCGCCAACAGGGGATACATCAAATCTAGCACCTCGCTTAGTTTGTCATCTGAAGATGAGACGTATATTCAGGATCAGGTGGACGAACGATGCCATGCAAAGAAAGATCGCGACTTTGCCAAAGCTGATGAAATACGCGCACATCTGGAAGAATCGTATGACGTTAGCATTAATGACAAGCTTAAACTGTGGTCTGTTGGAGGAGCTTTCGAAGAACTAGGAGGATCGAACCAGAAGGCAAGAGGAGTTTACAAAAGGAGAGGTGGGGGAGAAATATCCGACGAAGATGTTTTGTTTGTTGAGGGTATGTTGAAAAAACGTTATGATGCAAAGAGACTTCGTGATTTTGATGTTGCTGATGCAATCAGGGATGAGTTGATGGATAGATTTGGCGTGAAAATTGACGATAGGTCTAGTGAATGGCGTGTAGAAAGTGACGATTATGCGCTGATGGGCACTCACAATTTGTCTACAGAAGATGTGACATATATTGAATCAAAATTGAAAGAGAGATATAGTTTCAAACGTGATAGATATTACGATGAAGCGGACTCCATCAGGAATGAGCTCGATGAGAAATTTGGAGTCGTCATAGATGACAGAACAAAAGAATGGCGAGTAGGAGAAGTATCAGCGAATATGAATTATGATTTCATCAAGACTCATGATGATTTAGAAGAGGCTGATAGATTTATCCAAACTACTGTCGCCAAGACTGATGATGTTACTGTTGACAGCGAACTAAATGAAAATGATGGGAAAGTCATCGTGGGTGGCGACGACGATTTTGAAGAGAACGAAAACAATGCAGCAGCATTGTCAAAGTTAACAGTTCCTCAGCTCAAGGAAAAGCTCAAGGAGAGTGGCCTACCCGTGTCGGGGAAAAAGGCTGAACTAATTGAAAGGCTGTTAGCAGTGTAGCAGTTATAATCAATGATACTAAATTAAAGCAATTATGATAATCATAGGACTGAGTAGTTCTTAGCAATTTTGCAATTTTGTATTGAAGTTTTTAATACATAGTTTGGTGCATGCTGTACATGCTGCTTACCATTATACTAATAGAGAGATCTTAACACCCTGCATCGCAATAATAGTTGGATCGGATCGATGGATATTATGGGGAGTTGAACCGGTCCACTGGTAGAAGTACCGGGGGTGTTGAAAAGTTGAAAGAAAAACGCTTTATTTTTATTTTTCATTTTACGTAGTTGAGCACGGAACTTTACGAGACTGATCTTTTATGGTGTTCTGGTTTGGACTTTTTCAAGAAAAAAATGAGATGTTTGAGGATGTTTGCAAACCCACGACACGACCGTTAAATCTTGACTTTTACTTAAAGGGTTACTTAACAAAAAGTTGAAAAGGGGATGTTATCGTCTTTGCCGAGAACCTCGTCAATACAGTACGTACAGAAAACTATTTTTTGTTTTTTTCTCAAGCGCACATAAAAAATAATTCTCTATAGAGATATTGAGGTCAAGTGTTGGCAACAAGAATCATGACTTCCTCCAAGTACGACGACTATGACTGGGACGAGCTTCCTGAAGGTACGTGCAATAGGAAATACGCTCGAGTGTAACAAAGCATCTCACCGGTTACAAAATGATATCTTCTTGTTCTCAACAATCTAAATTGTTTCTTGCGATGAAGACGTAAAAGCAGCAGCCGAGCTTTTAGGATACACCAAGAAAATTTGGGATACTGATGGGAAACCGGAAACGCATGACTACGATTGGGATGATCTTAGCGAGGACCAGAAGAAGGCGGCAGCCGTCTTCGGTTATGATAAGGATAAGTGGGATGGAGAGGATTGAAAGGGAAATATGGCATGATGGAACTGTGCATAATGTGCATCATGAGAGACAGTTTTGGAATACAACCACGCAAAAGGAAACCTATAAACCTATAACTCTCAAAATTACAGTAGAATAAATAAATATAAATTACAGTTGAATTGCTTGTGAAGCTTCTAGTCAACTCAAGAGTGTCCCTACGATCTTTCACAAGAGATTTGTCATGTTTGCACCCCCGACCCCCGACATTGCCATGTTTTGCATATAGTCATGTAACTGTTCGCTACTTTGCTGTTTTATCCTGTTTGTACCTCCGACATTGTCATGTTTTGTAAAAGGCCATGCATCTGTTCGCTACTTTGCGGATTTTCATTTATCAAAACATTCACTACTTCTCCAACAACAATAGTACTCGGAGCCTTAACATTGAATTTTTCAGCTAAATCTGCAATGGTTTCCATGTTCCCCACAACTGTTCGTTGAGTAGGACACCCTGCGTCTTGAATTATTCCAACTGGTGTCTTACTTGGGTATCCAGCCATATTGATTAACCTTTCGCAAAGCTCTCTCAATCTTCCAACTGCCATTAAAAATACTATTGTTTGTTCTTTGTGATATTTGATCAAATCTGGTGATGTACCATTTCTTCCATATCCGGTGCACATCACAACTTGATTCGAAACTCCTCGGTGCGTCACAGGAATAGATCCCAATAGTGGTGCCGAAAAAGCTGCAGATACTCCCTATTTCATCAATTTGCAAACGGTGAATAACAATTCATCCTAGTTGTTCAATCATATTTTAATAAGAAACATGACATGCCAAAAGACTTACAGGTATTACCTTTGGTTCGACTCCAAACTCGCGAAACTTGAGCACTTCTTCGCCTCCTCGACCAAAAACAAAAGGATCGCCAATTTTCAGCCTAATCACATGTTTTCCTGCGTCTAGACCTTCTTTGCACCATTCATAGATCTTATTGAAACCAATGACGTTAATAATAAGTATCAAATTATTGATGAACGCATAACAAATCACGTTTTATATCTCACCTCTTCCTGAGCCGCGTCGGCGCAACCTGGCACTTTTCTTGCAACTCTAATTTCACCTTTTACTACGTCTAAAATTTCTTTAGACACTAATCTATCTGATACTACAAGAGCATTGGGGTCGGATAGGACCCTATATGCTGCCAGCGTCAAAAGATCTGGATCTCCAGGACCAGAGCCTACCATCGTAATTTTACCTCCATTTTTCAGTTCACGTACTGGAGATAAGTTGTGGAACGACACATTGCCTCTAGGAAGTCCATCGTTGACAACAACTCTACTTCTTATGCTCGAATCGCCATCGCTGTAAGCATTGAGATGTGATGACGAAACGGTACCATCATAAGAATTACTTGATACTGTCAATATTATGGGCCGTACAATGAATGCTAGAATCGTTCTGGTGCCTGTTAAAAGCAGAAAGGCCAAAAATATCTTTCTCTGCGATGCAACCATTCTATTATTATTTCTGTGAAAGGTTGATCTTCCTCAAGTAACAAATTTCTAAGAAAGTTGTGGGTTGTGAGTAGATCACTTGCTTTCCGGCACAAATGGGTAAACCTTCAAAGGTGACTTTCGTTACATAATTCATTGGCTCCAATCCTCCGGAGTTTGGCAGAGCGAAGGTTCCGGCGCATCACCCCTTGCCTCTACTACTATGGATGTATAGAGTAGGGAGTACTGTTGCTACATACAATGCCAATGTAGTTAGTAGTGACCAGTACCACTGGTGGTACAATTACTGGAATGTGCAGAAAATGCAGTAAGTACGTACGTACGTACATACGGGTACTCGTTCCCTACCTCTGCTGTCGTATGAGAACCCTAAAACTCAAAGAAAAGAGACTGACAATATGATGTAAGATGAAAATCACAACTTGGACAGCAAACAAAACATCCATACGTCCATCATTGACTGAAACAACAACCAATCCTAACATGAAACTTTCGTTCCAAAGATAACCTTGATAATTTTTTCATGGAAAATTTACAGCATGGCGAGGCCACCTCTCAACCTATCCTTGTACGTCGAAACGCCAAAGAAAGAATCACATTCATACCATGGCATTGATTAATATAAAAACTAAATTAGATGTTCCTTTCATACAATGAAATCAAGAGATGGAACTTTATCATGACTTTTAGTTTTATGACACAATGATAAATGGTTTGCAGCCACTGTGAAAGACTACCATGGTGATCCATGGTCAATCGTGATATCATTTATATTCTAATCATGGCCACTGGTCACAAATTACTCAAGCCACTGGTCACAAATTACTCAAGTTGGAATCTTGTTCATCCGAATATATTCTTTTCACATATAGATATATTCCATTCCAACCGCCTTGCAGAACAACCATTCCTTATTTAATTTCGAGTCCTTTTTCTTGTAAACTCTTGAGTCTGGGTTCAGGAGGTACTTTCCCAACACAAGCCTTCACACGTGTCCCACCTACAGTAATTGTGCAGGAACCGCAGTCTCCTCTGTAGAATTTAATTTACGTCATGCGATGGAGATTCAGTGGTCAGATTAGACATGGTTGGTAATTGTAGAACATAAATACAGTAGTCAAGGAGCATCAGAAGCACTTTGACCTTGGACCATGGCACAATAAATAGAATCGTACTGGAAAAAACGAAAATGGGTTATTTCAATCAACTTACTTTTTGCAACTGTACTTGGGTTTGACACCAAGACTTGCACAGGCGTTTTTGAGAGGAGATCCTGGTTTAAAGTCTTTCTTTTTCCCATTATACGTTAGCACAGTCATTTTGAGATCAGTTGACGTCGTCCGTACTTGTGGTGCAAAACATCTCGATGGTGTGAATGCATGGATCATGGAGACTCCCGCTGTGAGTACAAGTAGGCACGATATGAATGCAAATTTAGACATGGTTAGTGATACAAATGTGTGTGTGTGCGTGTATGCGTTTAAAAGAGGTAATGCTATCAGTTGAAAGCAAACTATTATGATATTGTGAAAGCACTGTAGCTCTGGTTGATTGGCCTCAAGTGCTTAATGTCTACTCTGGTGTCACACAGTATTGAGAACAGGAAAACCACGTTCAATGAAGTGATAATGTGCTGTAGGTTCGAGCGAAAAGATAGATGATTGGAAGAAGACAGAGAGGAAATTGATGAAATTATTACCTCTATGACAAGCACTGACGCAGATGATGCACAAAGACTTTACAGTGTAGAGCACACGAGTGCAAAATACACGTATATAATACACGTGACGTACTGTCCAGGTTGGGAAAAAATATGCCATTTGTAATGTACGGCCACAAGTCCTGTAGTAAAGCAGACTATAGTACCTAGTAGTACCCCTACCTGGATGGCGGTAGTACGCACCTTCTACCGTGCAGACTCTATTTAGCTACTGTACTACTGTAGTACTGTAGACTGTAGAGCTCTATATCTGTCGGTGGTACAGGTTAGGGACAAGAGATATGCAAGTGTCTCACCACATACTGTTATTTTTTTTGGACTACACGTACTGACGAATGACGTATGCTGTACAGTACTGTACTACGTTTTGTTTTGCAGAGGGCAGACGTTTGGTTGGGGTACTGTAAAAAATCAACCCCCACTCGCGTGCGTGTTTGTCTACAAGGATCGGGCGACGATGTGTGTCTTGAGGTTCCTCGAGCTCTCGGCGTTTCTCTTTGTCTCGTAACTCAACCGTCACATAGCGACCACAAGTTTTTACTTAAATTCATCAAGATGAAGTTGCTTTGCTTTGCCAGTCTCCTTGCATCTGCTGCTGCATTCACCTCTTCCGGTTCTGCATTCACCACTCAGAGCTATAATGTTGGACAGAGATCGGTAAATATTGCTGGGGGCTCTGCTCATCATTCCAGAAAGGCCACCATTGTTATGGGCGGAAAAGCTAACGGTACGTATTTCCTACGAAGGATTGGGTATTGCAGTGCCTCTCGCCGATCAAGTCGTTACGCTACCGAGTCTACTGGGTCGATAATGCTCGGCATGGAATCTAAAAGATTCATATTGTGTGCGATGCAGTGATTGAGAAGGGGTATACTGTTGTGGTTGGTCGATGGAATCCTTTCATGGACATCCTCTGTATATAATATGCACTCTACTGCAAGCAACGCTTGCCCTATTCTTTGTGCCTCTTGATATGACTGCTCAAGCTGGCGGTGAAAGAAGGCCAACATTTTTGTTTGCTGCTGGCTTCCATTGCATTTCTAGTTATTTTGGCTTGCTTCCATTTTTCTCTGGTCGTGACTAACGTATACTATGTTTTCATTCTAACAGCTATCCGTGACCGTATCAAAACTGTCAATAACACAAAGAAAATTACCATGGCAATGAAACTTGTGGCTGCTGCCAAAGTTCGTCGTGCACAGGATGCCGTACTTGCTACACGTCCCTTTTCTGAGACTCTACAATCAGTTTTCGGAGGTCTTGTCAACCGTATGGGAGGGGATACTGCCGATATTCCGTTGCTCACTCAACGCGAAGTCAAGAAAGTAACCATTTGCTGCATTACTGGAGACCGTGGTCTCTGTGGAGGCTACAACTCATTCATGATCAAAAAGGCTGAAGCTCGTTTCAAGGAACTGAAAGAAGCAGGTCTTGATGTAGATATGGTACTCATTGGAAAGAAAGGAATTACTTACTTCCAGAACCGTGGATACCCCATCCGCGCAAGCTTCGAATGTGGTCAGAACCCTACTTCCAAGGAGGCTCTTGCCATCTCTGAAGAACTTCTCAATACCTTCCTATCAGGAGAGACTGACACTATCGAGCTCCTTTACACTAAGTTTGTGTCACTTATTGCATCGACTCCTTCTGTCCGCACTCTTGTTCCCTTCTCGGCGTCTGAAATCTCACGATGAGGTGTTCCAACTCACATCTTCCTCTGGTGACTTTGGTGTTGAGCGCAAAGAACTTGCAGCTGCTGAGCCTCAGGAATTCCCCAATGACATGATTTTTGAGCAAGACCCTGTTCAGATCATCAACTCCATCCTCCCTCTCTACCTCAACGGACAAATCCTTCGTACTCTTCAGGAATCTGTAGCTTCTGAGCTCGCAGCACGTATGCAATCTATGCAGTCCGCAAGTGATAATGCCAAGGCTCTTGCTAAGGATCTTTCTTTGCAGTATAACCGTGCTCGTCAGGCTGCTGTCACCCAAGAAATTCTTGAAATTGTTGCAGGAGCACAGGCTCTTGAGTAAAATGGTTTATAAATGGATTTCATGTTGGACAACACTGGTGTCTTTGAACTAATTTCAGGATTTTAGTCGGTCGGAAAATATAAAAGCGACCAACCACATTATATTCTGATTTTTACATAAATAATTAGTCCATTATAGAATTAACGAAACAGAAATGTATTCCCAACCTCTTCCAATGTGATGAGTAAAAGAACTCTTTTGTACTGAAATGTCCCTATCAGCAAATTGCTTAGTACACCTCCACGTGCCACTGCTTGCTCTTCTTCAAACCCTTTAACCATTCGTCATAATCAAGACCCTTGGACTCAGCAACTCCTTTCAACATATCCTGGATTCCTGGCATCATC
>JAAMXU010004618.1:0-15109 GCA_019693545.1 Chaetoceros muelleri | reverse complement strand
CTACAAAAGAGTAAACAAGAAATTGATCATGTATGTTCTCAAGGAATGCAAGATGAAAGTTCATACTCGGATGGAATAAAACCAGAGTTTGATCTTCATGATGCTGCCGCTCTTGACGATATCAATGAACAACTCGTTCATGAAATTCTTCTTGCTGACGACGAACATATTAAAGAACAGTTATGCAGAGAACCAATGTCAAGTATTGTTGATTGCGTTGACACTTTTATGGACACGTTCAAGAATGGTATCTTTGATGATAGCACAATTTCTGATGTAGGCACTTTTGCATTCACAATGGAGAAAGCATTTTTCGACCAAATAAGGGATACTTGGTTCGTAGAAGATGATATGGCAGGTGTGAAGGAAGTGCTTGTGGAAATTCTATCCAAAATGAGGAAACTTGTGCCGAGTCGAAAGGATCTACATGTACACTTTTCATCGATTCATGTTGATAACTGTGATGGAGCGTTGGAAGTCCTCTCTCTCTTACTTCGATTGGCCAAAGTTCTGGGTGACCTACTTGAGTCACCGTTCAGAGCCAAGTCCACATTGGATTGGTACGAAACTGCTGCACATTTTCACGAGGGAAAAATTGAAGTTCCTTTTGAATTTGATGACGTGAAGTCATACATTGTCGCTTCTATGGCCTTTCTTGTCAAGAAACTTGACCTCTGTCATGCTGATGTTATTCACTTTAGGCTCGGCAAACTTACCCCTGTAATTAAAACAAATGGAATTGCCTATGAACGTAGCCGCTTCCATAAAAAATATGGCACCTCAACAACAGTCCTTCAAGCAACAAAAGCATGGATGGAGCGATTGGAACCAGAGATAATTGATTGCTCGCCAGGACTATCTGCTACCGTGAAGAAAGGTTTTGTTGATGAACTACTGTTCATCAAAGAAAGGATCGCCATGCCTGAGATTCTTTGTCTTGATGCTTCGAGAATTAGTAGTATTCGTGACCGTGCGCAAAAGATAGTTCTGACATCCTCCCTTCTGCTGCTGATGTGTAATATCATTTCCTTCCAAATATCATATTTTGAATCCGATGAGTTGAAAGGAAAGGTAAAGGTACACAAAAACATTTTATTGAGAACTTTAAGAAATTATGTTTCATTTGAGGATGTATGTGATAGGTCAACACAGGTTATTTTAACATTTGCAGAAGGTAAGTTGGAAAGAGAGTTAAAGATCATTACTGTAAAAGAATTGTGTCTAACGCCATCTCTTCGGACCTTCCTTGATAGCAATTATTGGAAAAAGGCTTGATGATGTCACATGTCAAAAGTTGTCTCAAGCTACAGAGTCTGCGTTGAAAGGTGTAGATCCTGTCCTTTCTCTAATGGATAAACGAATTCGAGATATATTTAGATCTGCCTGTATGCTGAATGTCAAAGAATTTGTTGCTAGCTCTGAAGGAGTTCCAATCAAAATGCAGACGGGAATAAGTAATACGCAAAATGTTCAATCTGTGAATGCAGTGAAAGAGAAATTTAGCATAGATGTATCAAGTCGCGCATTGAAACTTGGATTTTACGGTTTAACAGATGATTTAGTTGAAGTTACATATGATGCACACAAGATTATAAATCACTGCATACATGTTCATGAAGGAAATGTGTTATTCCCACTTGCAGATGTAATCAGGAGCGATGTTGTGGAATAAAATAAAACAATGATGATTGATGATTCTTCCATTCATTAGAAATGTTATGTAAGGCTGTTGGATGCAGTAGAACATCACCTTGACCAGGCCCTGACACCGTGCCCCATAAAGTTTGCATTACTTACTCTGCAACGTCTTACTTTTACATCTACTGATAGCCTATTCTTGCCTACTTGCAATTTATGTTAACCCAATCTGATAACTTTTGATTTGTTCCAAGTTCATCTGCTTTGTATCATTGTCAACCTGGAAAGCTGATTATGTATTTTATTCATGTGCACAGGAAATGTGAATGAGCCCTTGCTCCTTACTTGATCTATTGTCTATTGTTTCCATTGCTTGCATGAAGACCAAAACACACGTGATTGAGGACTCTTAACCTCTGCAAAATAGAAATAATTTTCTACCTGCAAATTCTAAACAGTACTGGTACGGGTACTCTACATCTCTGGAGGGGTGCCAAACAAAGATGCTGTAGATGCTTTGTAAAATATGATTTAGATTCTGCTGACAAATGCTGAATTTACCAGTGGCACCTCATTCGAAACTCATGATTATCATTATCCTTTAGACTTTCATAGTAACCAACCTCAGATCTACCACAACCTGAGTAGAAATTGACAATCAGTTTGTGAAAATTTGAACATCCATTATATACCAAGGTGTCTGGCAACAATTGCATTTTCAGAGCAGCCATGGAAGAAACCATAATACTATCAGCATCATTTCTGTAAAAAGGTGGTATCCCATGACCCTGGCCAATATCCTCATCATTAGCGATTATTGTAAATGGAAAGCTTTCATTATTTGCGTAATTGAATCTTTGTTGTGTAATGTTCTTATTATCACATGAGAGCAATATAGTATCATACAAATTTTCTTTCTGCGATGAAGCTGTTGCATTTTCTTTTTCTTCTCCAATCTTCTTCAGGACGTTTCTTTGATGTGTTCTCTTTGCAGCCATTTCTACCGCAAGCTTCATATACTGTTCAAATGACAAGCACCGAGTTTCCCTAATACACTTGTCGCCATCTTCAAATTGATGTTTATGTTTTCATGTAAGCTTTTCGAATTTTCAATACAAGTAATTATTTTTGTGACTGATAAAATGAATGACTACATACCTCGGATAGGAATACCAATGGCAGTGGCTGGGTTGAAATCATTAGGAATGACATTGCTTAAAATTCTGCCTAGTTCTCCTTTCAAAAATTCATTTGGTCTCATTCCATACATGAGTGCAGGATACCACATGGACCATTTATTCTTTGGGTCAAAGATAAACTGTTTCACTTTGTTCATTAATTCATCACTAAGTTCCCAAGCAGGATGCTGATGCTTTATTCTTGAAGTATTACTATTCACGGCCTCATCATGATTTCTATTCTCCCTATTATACAAACCTGTAATTTTTTCAACAATGGCATCATGAAATCCTTTGGGAATTACATGCAGATTAGCTGTTTCCACAACTAATAATTTTTCTTTAGCATACATTTCATCCAAAATCCCTGTCCGACGAAACTTGATAAGTTCCTCCCTTGGGAGCACGACAGCTTTTGCAACATCCTCATGTGTCACAACACATGGACTCAAAGGCATGAACATGCATTGCATATCCTTCCTGGGACATTTGGAATAGAAGAAGTTTGTCCGTAATATCTTTGGACCCAAATGCAAAGAATTCATGTGAAGTGCAACTCGATTCATAATGATACCCAACATAATGGGTTCCACACCATAAGAACGGAAATTGCTTCCAAAGCCTCTCTTACTTGGAATCCCTGCAATGATGTACTTTGTATCATGATCACATTCAAAATCAAATGGTCCAATGTTCTTTTGTTGTTGGTTCTTTTGTTGTTGCTGTTGTACATTAGACAACAAGATTGAATTGGGAGGATGGTCTAGATCCATTGAATTGTGCACTTGATTCCCCAGCCATCGTGCCTTTGCTTCTGCCCTTGCTGGTTGATGCTGATGTTCATGAATTGCAAGATACATGAGGCGCATGGTTAAACTTTCAATATTACTAGTACTACTACTACTAATATCGCTCGCGTTCCTTGATTCATTCTCATCATCCTGAAGTCCCCCGTTTGCTCCTAATGCTGGAAGTTCTTGCCACTTTAAAAAATTGGAACCAGAGGGACATATGGAATGTTCTAGTAAATGCTCACTGCCATGATCAGACATTAATGGAGATGTATCCAATATTAGACTGGCAACAAAATCACGAGTCATTCTTGATTCCACAATGTCGGAAAATCGTGGACCATCCAGCCACTTTTTTGAGTTTTGAAATGTGTTGTAACTGGTGATACTTTTAGTATAAGTGACATGGCTATTACCGCTAGTGTTACTGCCATCGGTTGCAACAGTGGTGGTAACGGTAGTAGTAGAAGCATTGATACTGCTATGGTCATTTTGCTGGACATTGGTAGGCACGAGGGTCATTACGATGCCACTTTCACTTTTTGGGAATTTTCCAACAGTTACAAAATCATCTTCATTTTTTTCTTTGTTAGCAGAAGATGAAAAATGATCGTGAAGAACTACATGCATAGCAGCGCTACTATAAGTTGCAAAACTATTGTTCGTATGGGATGGTGCTGAGGCGTCGTGGTTGTTGCTACTGCTGCTACTACTACTGTTACTGCTGTTTGTAGTACTGCTGGCAGTACTTTGCCTGGTGTTTAGAATTGGTGAATATTCTTGTTGTCCTTTTGTCGTCCTTTCTTGTTTTCGTTGTTGCTCTTGTTCTTCTAGTAGATCATTACTTGTCGTCTTTTCATTATTTGTTCTTGATGCCGTCGCTGTCGTCGTCGTCGTAGTCTTGCCTTGATGATGATGAAGATTAGTAGTAACTAAAGTAGGAGTACTATATTTTTCGGCAGCAGGAGCATAATTCTCTTCGACCAGTACCACCATGAATGGCAACAATCTACGATGGTTAGAAAGCAAATGAAGACATGCAAGGAGGAACGCAATCATCATGACAAACTGCTGAAAAGTTCTTCGTTTGTTGTTCGTCCCTCTCGTCTTCCTCGCTACTACTTTTACTACTTCTTTCTTCCTCTGCTGCTGGTGGTGGTGCTGCTCCTTGTCATCCTCTACAACGACTAAAACTGATGGTGACATTCTTTCTGATCATCAGCATTAACAAGCAAATGCCAAAATGTCATAGCAACCATTGCGTCTGATAATATAATATGAATGAATGAATTGATAATTACATTTTTTGTTTCGACAATTGGCGATGGGGTGGGGACGAACGAACGCCGAACGTGGCATGCAGCATTGAGATATGTGCTCTCTGTGGGTTACCCATCATACAGTAGTACCAGGTACAGTAAACAACCCAGCGAATGTACGTGCATAGCCTACCAGTACACTAAGAAGGATAAAACTACCGTAACCCGCAACACACATCCTATATATATACTGTATAATAAAACAATCTCAGGGCCCATTACTTTTTAAGCCCTACTTAAGCCCTTGCCCAATATTGTTCTTGGTACTGGCTAAAATCTAGGGCTGCATAAGCCTACCCTAGAGGCCTCTAGGGATTGTTCCTCATATCCTTCCATCAGACGGACTAAGTACAGATTCCTCACCAGACGCTATTCAATGTTTGTTGTCAATAACCTATCCTTCGTCTTATTCTACTACGCAACAATCATCCATGCTACTCTGGTACAGTGCCCAATACTAATAATACCACCCATCACCCACCTCCCCCTTTTTCAGCGAAAAAATATTGCTGCTGATTTACCAACATAACTACCAACCCTACAATTGGAAACCAAAATACTACCAACGGAACAGAACCAAACTATCAAAACGAATAAGCAACAACCAAAGAACCAATGAAACAGACAAACCAAACAACCACACCAAAAAGTACAGTACTAATAGCAACCAAACAAAACTCAATCAAACTAAAACTAAGGCTACTAAGAAGAACTCAAAAAACTCACTATTTTACTATTGATCATTGACATGTAACTATTAGTACCTACATCATGTACAATGCTACTACTAAGCTACGTCCAAAACAATAACAATTGCAGTACCAGCCAAAGCACCAACCAACCCAGGGAACAGCAATAAATCCGCAACCAACCCAGGGGACAACAATGAATCTGCAACTGGCTAACGATACAGCACTGGCTCAGGTGGGATTGTTAGGATTCAACTGACTAAGGGGTGCGTTTTGGCCAGGTGGTCAGAATCTACTCATGGTTGCTTAGGGCTTCGAGTTGAAGCCTTGTAAAGGTTCAATTACCTGTCTGTCCTTGCCTGTAAAACCAATTGGGTATCTCATTGGGCTCAAAAGGACCCCCACTGGAAGCCTGGTCACCTTCTGGGAAGCAAACCTGCCCAAAACAAAGGGGTGTGAAAAAATATCGATATATATATGTCTAAACCTTAGTCAATTGAGTGAGGGGTGTGTTTTGGCCAGGTGGTTAGAACCTTCTCATGAGAACATCCATGGTATTATCCTTGGATTGGGCAATAGTTAACAAAGGGGTAGAATAGATTACCTAACTTAAATAACTTCAATCACAAGTATCTTATTTATTAATAATTTAAAGTAGCGAACAGTAGTTGGATGTCCGAGTGAAATTTTTTTATCGCTAGGTATATTTTACATGGGGGTCTTTGTAGCTAAGAACACTCTACATCACCCAGAGCTCCCTGAGTTCCTTATTTTATTAAGGCCATTATCGATGGCTTTAGCTATCACTATCCATCAGCTGTTGGGACTATTGTCCTCACACAATATTCAGTATCTTCACACTCCCTCTCTGGCGCAGATAGGATAACTACCAACCCATGACTTCTTTTCGAAGTTTTCTTAGATTATGCACATTGACTGGTTTTGTCAAATAATCTGCCAATTGATCTTTCATATCAATTGTATTAATCGTAATCTCACCTTAAGTTAAATAATCATGAAAGTGATGTGGTTTAAAATTTTGGTGTTTTGTCCTCGGTCTATATTTGTGTATCTTTGAAATTTCTAATGCGCTGCTATTATCCTTGAAAACCTTACAATGCATTTTTGCTTTGGCTCCCAATACCGGGAATCCCATTGTTTTCATTTCTTTCAGCAATTGCATGATCGGGATTGCTTCCCGCAATGCATACAATAGACCTGTATACTTGCTCTCAGTACTACTGAGTGCTATCTCTGTTAGTAGTTGGGACTTCAATGTTATTGGAACTCCATCATACATTAAAATGTAGCCATGCCTCCATCTCGCTGTATCCCTTAAGTGAGACTCCATCTTATCAAGTTTCCAGCAAAATTGGCATCAACATACAGTTCAAGCATTCACCCTCTTTTAGGTTTTATTTGCAATCCTTTATTCTTGGTTGCCTTGAGATATCGTCCTAGCCATTTTATCGCTTGACCATATTGATCTTTTGGATTCGATGTGAATCTCACACATTGGTGCACTATATAAGATATATCGCTTCTAGTACCTCGTTCAAGGTAATTCAGCTTGCCTATTATTGATCTATAGTTGAATGACTTGTCAAATAATAATAATAATAATAATAACGCATTGATTATAGTTTAGTTGGTTCTAAATCTATGCCGAAGGCTATATACTCGCCGCGTTGCCAGCAATAGAATCACTAGTAAGTTGAACGAGTGTGTGATCCGTCCCGGTGTGTCTGGGTGGTTCGGGGGTTCTTGTATGTGAATTTTATGGAAGGGAAAGAGTATCTCTAGGAGCTCATTAAAACCCTCCCATACCCCATTTTGTTTAGGTTTTCGTGATTAGTCTTTGAATCCAATCCAGCGCCTTAGTGTTTTTGAGCTTGTAAAGATGCTGTACTTGGAAATTTGAAGAGATTCTTTGACTGATTTGATGATGAGTAACCATCCTTAGGAGATTGTTCAAGAATAAATTGTTTTGTTGGTCTGAACCACTTCCTAATTCCTTCGGGGAGGTCCTGACATCCTTCATCATATTCCTTTTCTATTTCAATATCCAATAGGTGCAGACTGAGTGTAGTATTTATGAAGGATTTTTTATGTAGTGCTGAGCACCGGCCTAACCACATATTGCGTGTAATGGACCAGAGTTGAAGTATTATATTCTTTGCCCACCAGTTCTCCCCCCTTTCCTTGAGCCAATGCTGTGGTAATAGTCTTGTTGTTTTTTAATCATGTGGCAGTGCAATATTCCACACAAGAAATTCTCCCATCCCAATTCATGCTGGGCTTGTGCCCAAGTCTGCTGTGGGGCGTATCTATGTTGATTTCCTGGTGATTGTCGGAATTTTGCGAGGCTATTCAGAATAAACTGTTGGATATCGGGGCAAGTATTCTCCTCTGTCATCTTCTGCTTTAGTTTGTCCACTCCTTTGTCCCATATTGCCTTTGCTCCTACCTCCCAGCATGTCAGAACATGTAAGCGATCTTCTCCCCAATTATTGCATCGTGGGCATCGGTTAGAAATGCTGTGTTGTCGCCGTTGTAAAATCTTCCCTGTTGGTAATGTATTACTTAGCCATTTTGATATAAATGTATTTGTCACCATGTCAGAGGCGAGTCTTGCATGTTTAAAAGCTGTCCATGCTACTTGGGTGTGTTGGATATGTAATTTTTGATCCATATATTGCAAGAGTCTCTCATTAGTTATTTTGTAATAGAGGGATTTTTGCAGCGGCTCGACCAATATCTTGTCATGTATATATACGTGAGGAATTCCTGAGGTACAAAGGTTTCGGATTGTTGTTCTTGGCGGTCGTAATAATGCGGTATTTTTTGCAAGGCCGTCCATTAAAACATTCATCTGTTCCAGCCTTGTGAGGGGTCGATTGTGTCCATCCTGGTGACCTTTGACAAATGCTTTCACTGGTTTGCTTTCCATCTTGTCCCATATATCATGGATGGTACTGATTAAGTCCCAGTGATTCAAGTTAGTATTTATCTTTTCTTTTGGTAATGTCAATGTGTTTAGTGCGGCATCTCCATCATAGCCAATAATTAGTCCTTTTGGAGATCTTGTACACAATGATAAGGAATGTAGCGTGAGAGAGGCTCCTAATAATCCCACTAATTCACTCCGGAATGAGGTAAAATTTGTTTTTGGGCCGGGGCATGTTAATGACCCCATAATCCACTGTGTTCTACATCGTGATTCCACTATCCACGCCCCTGCAGCTTTTTGTACTTGTGGAAAGTGTGACCCATCACTGATTGCAATCACCGTACCATCCGCAAAATCCTGTAAGAGTATGTTGATATCATCTGACGCTTCCAGCGAGTCTGGTTCTATGAGGTATCGGATCCTGTTCATAATTGCAGTCTTTGTCTGAGGGATTGATCTTGATAGAATATCCTCCTCTATTACTACCCTTCTCCAGTTGTCGAAAACGGTCGTTACCGATATATAGTTCATGTGGTTTATTAATGATGCGCGTTTGTATTGTTGGTGATATGGTAATTTTTGATGTAGTATAAACTCAGTATGATATTTACGTTCCCTTCTTCTCCTATCGTCATACCGGATATGTCGATTCCAAAATCCATCCTGTCATCGTATAAACAGTTGCTCTTCCGTGTCATTAACGAAGCTGTCCCAATTTGCAGTCCATTCATCATCTGTGCCGTGCCATTCGTGGAGGTCTGGTAATTGATATGATGTATATTGAAGGAACCTGCGCCACTGCGTCCAATCTGTGGAGGAAGCTTTATGTTGTAATGGCCACTGGAATGAGTTGCGGCACCGTATATGTTGTTGGGGTTTCATCCAGGTGCTGTCTATATCGTTCCCATCTGCAACACATATCTCACTTAGCCAAAAGACATTCAGTTCATCCTAACCATATTTATAGCTCGAAGTTTTGTTTGATGTGTAGTGTATTCCAAAGCTTTCTGCATGATAGTAATGTCTCCTCTTCTGTGTGGTTTAATTTCAGGTCTTAGTTGAGGGATGCTAATATTTTGTTGAACCATAAATCCCAAAACATGTCTAATCCATGATTTAGTAGTTGCATATTTTAAACCCTGCCCAATATTTCTTGTTGTCCATTGCGATAATCCTATTTCTAGAGAAATGTCATCTATTGCTATCAATATCATATTACCGGTTGGATTGCCAGACCACATGTTGGAGACCAAACTGGCAACTTGAGCGGTACCTTGGTACAGATATAGATCTAACAGTCCGAGGCCTCCTTTGTCGATGAGTCCGTGCCTGACCACTGCCGGTATCGTGGATGGAATGTTTGCCCGTGGAAGTCCTTCTTTGTGCAATGGTGCCATGATGTGTTTGCAGTCTTTCTCTTGTAAAGTCATTGCCGGTAAAGAGTAGCACAGTCTAAATGGAATTGTTCTGTGTAATGCTGTCCAAATTTCTTCTATGTTAGTATTCATATTACTGATGTTATTGTTAATATGATCCTTAGTGTTACCATCTGGGGACATGACCACGCCTAACATATTTGATCCCGTTGTGGTAGGAAGTTGTTTGATTTCGTGGTTGGTTCTATTGCCATTTGGGATTGTCAGCGTATATCTATTTTGGTATGGCCTTGTCATCCATTTACCCTTTTTGTATTCAAAATCTACCAGATACGACCAGCATTTGTCTGGTGCTAGAATACCACCTGTCACCTCGACCAGTGCGGGCCATACTAGTAAGAGCATCTGCATTCTTTGTACTGCATCCCTCATGCTTCTCCCGACCTGAATCAGATCCGTATCATCCACATATGCGAATCCTGCTAGTTTTAGTTGAGTCTCGGACAATGATGAAACGAATGTGTTTCGGAAATTTTTGTCATCCAAAATGGAGAACAACATAGAGCTTATGATTGTCCATATGGTTGGGCCAGCACCATTTCCTTGCAGCACGCCTTGCGGTGGGAGTTTCCACCGATGTTTCCACTGATCACCACCATAAGAGGTTTGGGAATCTCCAAAAGCCGTGCGTACTTGATGTTTCATCCTTTGTATCGTCTGAAGCATCGTAGTAACTTCTTGTTTGCTGACACCCGCTTTTTGAAGACATAGACTTGCTGCTGTATGGTTTATTCTGTCATAACAACTTTGGAGGTCACAGCTGGTTAACGCATACGGTTGCCGCAGGTACAGCTGGTGGTCCATAATAAGTCTTTGATTTATTGAATGATCGATTGCCCTCCTGTGTGGTCTGCTATATTGTTCGTCTACTATCATCTTATTTTGTAAAGCCGCCTTCATAGCTCTTCTTCCCGTGTGTTTATTATTCATGTTCGCCTCCGTATCGAATAATACTATCGTTCTGAGTTTATCAATATCATATACTTGTTCTTTTTTTAGGAGCATAACATCTATACCCTATTGTGCCTCTTTGGGGAATAACCGGTTAGCCTTGGGATCTGTGATCATTGATAAAGTAATTGTGCAATCTGGGGATGTTGTATCCCTGTCTTATAGTGACCTACATGTGGGCCGTTTGAACTAGTTTTTTCTTTCACTCTCTTCCATCCAGTAATAAAGTCATCAAAGGAGACTGGTTCCACTTTCGACGTATCTGGGTCTCTCGAGGTAGACATTTTCTTGAGGAAACTTTTTGTGGCTGAGTTTACAGCCGATGGAATATGATATGTTCCATTGAATATTTTGTCAGATTTGGGTCCTGTAGCCATTATACCTATGTCTCATAGGAGTTGACCTTTTTGTAGTTGACCACAGCCTTCAGTTTGGTGGAATTTTCGTTCATTTGTCCTAGTAATGGCTTCTACTATCGGTATTTTTTTGAGTAATTCTTGTTGTTGTCCGTTCCTCTTTTTGATGACTACTTTAGTTATGGCGATATTGGAGAGTCAACCTTCAATGTACCGTATCCGTCGGAATAGCTGTCTTGTGGCTTCTTGTGTCATAAGGTTGCGAATATGTATAGCCGCTTTGATATTATCCTCTTCCTCTTTAGCCATTGCCAAACTAGACCTGTATTCCCATTGTAAGTTATCTGCTTGATGTTTGCATGTCTTTTGATTTTTTTGTGCCTTCCTTAGTTCTATTTCCACCACCTGGACTGAATCATTGAAGGGTTGGAGGCCTAGTTTTTGCCGTAGAGAACGAAGTTTCCGAATATTGATTGTGTTACCATGCCTGTCTTTTATCACTAATTTCCAGTATGTAACTAAATCACATGCTTTTTGGAATTTTGGCGACCATTTAACTTTTGCCTGTTTTCAATTTCCGACAGCCTCGTTCCGCTTGTTCCATGGCTAAGGTTATTTGAGAATCGAGTTGTTCAAATCTTTCAAATCTTGTCGGATGCTGAACATAGGTGTCCTCCAGTATCTCATTGAATACTTCTCCATGCTTTTTATATATATTTTGATTAGTTAGTATCCGATGAAGTATGTGTGTGTATGCTTTCTTAGTACGTGGATCCAGCAGTTTTAATCTTCTAGCTTTTGGGGTAGGAATCTTATTCAAATTGAATCCCAATAGATATTCACCTGGTATATCACACCACAGTCCTCTGTGATCACCTTTCAGGTAATCAAATGCGAAAAACCCTCCCCTATTACATTGAAAGTGCTGAGGTATGAAAATAGCGTCCAGCGGGTTCTTTTGTGATCTTTTACAGGTGATAGGTGGATGGTGCGATGAGTGCCTACTATGGATTGCGTCTTTTAAACCGAGAGCGTTCATCCACCGTGTGACATCCATATAATCTGAATTCCAGTCTCCCATGATTATAACAAATTCTCCTGTTTCTTGTCGCTGTGTTATGTATGCTTTTAGGTCATCCCAAAACACTTTCCGTGGACATGTATGTATATTCTGTTGGGCAAGGCCAGCTGTTTGCATTGCATAACCCGTGTTCGTCCCTCCACTAATACATGGACAGTACGCGCATATTACTCGACACCGTTTTGAGTTCTTGCCTTGTAGGAGACAGCTGGTCCATCTCCCAAGTAAGCGATGATCCTTATCCATATGTGCTGTCCGATATGCCATCTGATAAGTTGTCATAAGTAGTGTCCTGCCAACTTGTATAGGTGATGTGGATGATACTGTTTGGTTTATACTAGTCACCTGGCGCCGATGCTCGAACCATCCTTCCGTAACCTGCCAGAATGTTTGCTGTTGTGGGATATTTCTCCAATCTTTGTTGACTTCTGCAAATCCAATGATATCTACTTCATGTTTGAGAATAACGTTTTTCAAGGAGTTTATTTTATCCGTGTGCATGCTATCTTTAGTATTCATGTGGCCTAATCCTTGGGGGTTTTGAAATAAAATTCGTATTGTGTTGTTTCTTTTCGGTTTGATATGGTCACCATATATACCCGAGTGGCGGTTTTCATTATTTCGCGGTCTCTCCTGACGCCGTATTCCAGGAGGACGGGGATAGTTAATCATGGGTGGATGTGGCGTTGTCTGAGGAGTCGCCACTGCTCCTTTTCAATCTGTTGCTTGTTCTTCTGCTTCTTTTTGCTTCTGGTGAATTGGTTCTCAAGTTCTTTACCTTTTGTTGCAATAATGTCAAACTGCTGTTTGTATCCGAACTAATTTCCACGTCACTATCTTCATTAGTCATGGATGAGGCTACTGAGTTTTTTGTTTTAGGAGTTGACTGTACCAGTGCTGTTTTTAAAGACTCTATCTCAAGTTGAAACTTTTTTTGTTGTTCTCGGAGCGCTTTATTGTGTTCCAAAGAGACAGCCTGCAGTGCTTCTTTTACCGCTAATTGTGTTTTCGATTTAGATGTCATTCCTGACTAGATCGATTGATTCTCGTTGGAAGTTCCGTCTCCTGCTTTGTTAGCTTCTTGCAACGTCTTCTCAGTTAAATTCGATAGCATGGACACATCGTCCTCTCCATTGGATAGTGCAGTGTACTTCTGCACTTCTCCAGGGGGGATGGGCGATGTTACTTCAACCGTGTGCCCTAAGAAACAATTATTTGCATGAAAAAAGTCATCCATATCCGCCATGTACTGTTCCTGGTTCATCATGTTCTTATTCTTATAGACCCAAGTAGTGGAATCCCAAGCACCTTCTAGAGTTGTGGCTACATTAGATCTGTGCATAAAACAAGTCGGGTCGAGATTCAATTCATCTCGTATAATTAGCGGTAGGGCTGAAATAATATTTGATGCCTCGGTCTCATTAACTTTGCTGAAGTAAAACTTCACTTCTTGTCCTCCTGTGTCCCTGTGTATGCTAGTAAAAACATTGTCAAAATATTGTTTCTTTTCTTTGTTTGTTTTGGGATGAAGACTTTTGAGATTCAATAGCCATTGGCGTAGAGACTGGAATCCATCTTTCACAATTGATCTATCAAGGGCAATCTCACCAAACCATGTGGCGTTTTCCATCACTTGTTCATGTTTTTTCTGGTAGGTGGCTAATTTTGCTACTAATGCCTTTGCAGAACCCTTGACGTCTCCGTATTGTTTTACAAACATCATATTCATCCCAAGCGGATAGTCTTCAACCTTTTTTGATGCTTGATCATACAGTTTTTCAGCCTGGTTCCCAATTTTAGAAGCCTGCGATTCCTCTGTTTCAATATGTACCGCTCTTGCTGTGGTCGATGCATCATATGGTTTACCGTCCTTCACAGATGCCCAATATAGACCAAAACCATGTTTCACCATCCATAGTGTTTTTAGAACCTGTTCTAAATCATCAAAATCAACCATAGAGGGGTTGAATCGAAAGAACCAACCTACCACCGTAGGATTTACACTTTGTGAATTTGCTTTCATCAGAGATTGCTTACCCATGATCATTATTGAACCTTTGTTTTTATTGACTATGTCGTCTGGAGTATACGTATTTTAAATGAAGGCGAAAATATTGTGTTCCCGATCTTGTGCCACCAGCCTTAAAGCCGTAAAGATATTTTACCGCATCAATTGGGGAATCGGACAGTGTCAAAATAAGTTCTGGTTCTTTGATGTCATCATTATGCCAAGGTGCTAGTCGGACTCCCGGAGTATTCACATTAACAATTTTCACAATTTCATTAATTTGTTGCGATAAATCCTCCATATATGTTTCAGAAGTTGTATTGTGAAGAGTGGTTTGAAATCTCATTCGAAAGCTGGTAAGCATGGTAGTATTCGTCTGCGGATTTGTAGCATCTCATTTCATCATCTCCCACCTTTTGTCCTTTTTGTATCAAATGAATCAATTTAAAGGTATTGATACCGATCCTATTCGACTCTTCTTTTGCATCAGAGAGTAAGACATCTTTGTAGCTTGGAGTTTTACTGGCATATGGATTGCCTACTGGAGGATGTTGCCTGTCCATAGTGTCCTGTGAGGTCTCGTTCTCAACAGGCAATGTATTTGGTTGTTGCATATTAATGTTCACTGTGTGTGTGTGTGGCTCGCAAGTTTACCACAACAGTACTTCAATTCATCCTTCAGTGATCGCCAACGAATTGCATAAACAACAAT
>JAAMXU010004607.1:0-22258 GCA_019693545.1 Chaetoceros muelleri | reverse complement strand
ACACACACACACACACACACACACACACACACACCGTCGCGCCAAGAATTTAATGAGGTATAGACCAAGTAAAGCCGGTAATATATATTTAAACAATAAAATGATGAGAGAGGAAGAAGGTACCACTGTGCTGTTGTGTGTTATGGTATGGGTGGTACCATACCCTACTATTCGTACTCTTATTTTAGTACTGCTTGTGTGTATGCACTAAAATCGAAATGATAACAAAACATGTTGAGTGTTGTTACAAATAGTACCCCCTTGATATCCCGATCGGGATATCAAAATATTTTCACACCAAAAAAAAGCTCTGTAGAAACATGGTATATATCACGTATAGACTATCACCCATCCACCCAAACTGGGATTACCAGAGGAGGCTTCTTGACACACATACAATATTCAGGCAAATAGGATATTATCACATTACATAGTATCATACGTATCCAAGGATGTATTCAGGTGTTTTATTGGACTCATATTTCTCAAGCTCTACTACACGCTAATTAGGCCTCTCTTTAGGTCTATGATTTGCCTTCTGTTCCATCTTATCTTTACGTTGAATCAAAATACACCTCAACTGCTCATTATCATGTGCTAAAGCAAAACAATCACAGTTATTCTTTCCTGAATCAATATGGCACAAAGGCAACATGCATTCGGCACTTGCACAGAAGTACCGGGTCCTACATCTCTTGTTGGAGAACATTTCACAGTAGACACATGTCAATCGTCATGTCACAAACATGTAGGTACCTCAGCATAATATGAAATTTCTTTCCAGACATAATCTTCTTCACAATGGGGAAATCCAAAAGAGGATCATCAGACCACCAGTTATTTGGTTTATCTTTTTGCTTTTGGATGCCAGATAGGAAGAGTACTGATATGAAATCTTTTAGGTCCCCAATAGTAATATCTGTCCACCTACTGCACTTCTCTTGTCCATAGCAATTAGTATATCCCACGATCTTGTTCAATAATTGATCAGTAAAGATGAATTTCCAAGCTTTCAATGGAGAATTTACCGTGTTTCTAGATATCTTGAGGCCTGGGAGTCTACGTTCAGAATTGCGTCTTGTTTCCCTGGTGAAGACGTCATTGTATCGTGCTTTTACATTTGGTGCAATGAACTCCGTCCGTATCAGTCCTCCATCAATTGCCAATGTTGCTATCCTCATTATCTTCCTCCTCTTCATCTTCAGGGGTACTATCTTCAACATCAAAATCAGACTCAGCCTCTGTATCTGAGTCCTCCTCGAAACGTGGCTGCAAAGATGGTGTATTGTTGGCAGTCGCAATATCAGCCGTGTTACCGATCACCTTGCAAACATCTTTCCTTGAACAAGCCCAAAATGATGCTGACTGCAGTATGGATAATGTTGCAGTTGCATCATTTGTTGCCCTATGTCCATTTTCCAAATCCAACCCTGTTGCTAATTTGTACAGTGTAGCAAGTCGATAATTTTCCGGAACTTGGATTGTTGGATTTTCACGAATGGCATGCTTCACAAGATCAATCGTATCTATCTTTCCTTTGAATGGGACCCCCTTAATATCAACATGAGGATGCATCTGCAAGGACTTAAAAAGGAATGGAACATCAAACCTATTTCCATTTTGAGCCACCAAGACAATATCCCTCAAGGAAGAACTTTGATCATCATCATCCTCTTCACCATCGTATGCTGAAGAATCAGCATTCCAGTTAATATCACCAATTCCTGAAGTCTTTTTACAATTATCCCTTAAAAAATTGATGAAATCTGCTCCACATTCCTGAAAAGAGGGAGAATCTGCAACCATTTCGTCACTGAATGCATCACACACTACTACCATTGCATCATTCATCCCCACCCCACCCCTGGCCTACTTGTATATTTTTGGTGACAAGGGGCAAGGGATAGATAGATGAACATTTTCATTTTTTTTATTGTGCAATACACAGAATACATGTAAACCTCTCTAAAAAAGCATTACGAATCATTCATACTGGGAACATCCTGTATGAGTGGTTATTTTATCCATATAAACAAATGTCAATTGCACCGACCAATACCTAGTACTTTAGAGCAAGCAGCCAGTACCAGCAGTGCCAACAATGCTATTATTTACTATTCATGGATTTTCTTCTTGTGTTCAAGTCACTGTAGTTGGAAAGCCGGCCATGTTTGTTGCTCACTCCACTGATACTCATTTCTAGTATCGAAGAAGAGAATGCAATGCTATTACTAGATGATGCATCGTGATCTAATACGAATACTACACTCTCATCGTGAGGAGGATGCTGGGACGACTCCTGTGAAACGAAACAATGATCATTGTTCTTGGTATTGCCACCATCGGGTGAGAGAGAACAATTCATTTCTTCAATTGACATGGATTTTGTTAGACTCTCGACATCTTCTCCTTCATCTCTAGCAACAACGTCTACAGGCAGTTGTTGTTGCTGCTGCTGCTCCTGTTCCTGGTTCCTCGTCATCAAACCTAGGCGATAATGCAGCTCCTCGTTGGATTCATCTCTGATATCAATACTGTACACTTGATGATGATGATTCAACGCAATCAAAGATGAGACATCATTATGTTCTTGCTGCTGGGCCAACATATTCTTACACTCGTTGTCTCTTTCATCATTATTTTTCACAATAAACATGCGAGATATGAAAAATGGGTCATGAGAAGAAGTACAGAAAAGTAAATTCATGACACGACACACGCTAGTGTCGGGATGTACTTGTCGATAATTGTAGACCTTGTGAGACACAAAAATAATGAAATTGAAAAAACCCTGAAGGGGGAGAAACACCAAAGTCAATCGTTCCAACAGGCCACCAGCGTTGGTGCCATCTTGACTACTATTGTTTCCGACAGTCGTCGTCGTCGTCACAGCACGTTGAGCAAGAAGCAGGGGCGGTATGGCTCCAAGTAAAAATGCAACAATGTAGGACACTGCCTGAAAAAGGACGGCCTTGATATTTCTTTGTTTGTTCATCACCTGTTGCATTTCTTCGTAACCACGTTCGCTGTAAAGCTTTGATAATTCTACCATCAATCGGTCGGTTTGAATGACTTTCCAAATGACAATAGTGAGGGAAAGGAATATTAAAATAAAGACAAATGTCATGACCATGGATAAAATAATTTGTAGAATCCTTTTGATGTTCGCATTTCCTCGAATGCATTCAATATCAACGTCGGGACCACACGTATTGGGATATGTCACTGGCCCACACCAAGCATAGGCTGAGATTCCAGGGTTGTACATTTCATAAAACACTGGCGTCACAGAATAGGATAAAGCAATGGCAATAGGGAGAGAATGCAAGATTGGTTCCACGTATCGTTTGATATTTTTCTCTCGCATTGTAAATGCAATGGCACATGCATAATATACACACAACATGGCATTGTAATTAAACATGCACACCATACCAAACATGGCAAAGAACCCCTGAGCGTTGCAGGTATACTCATTGCCCAAAGCACCAGGCCACCTGTAACCGTATATTTCTTCCTTTGGCATAGAAGAGGGCATGGGAAAGGAAGTCAAGGCCATGGCGATGCTCCCACAAATATCGGCTAAACTCATCCCAAACATGATTCGATGATAAATGCTGGACAACCTCGTTTGAGATCTCACGATAACATAAATAATCAGTGCTGAAGAAATGGCCGATAAACTCCCTGTAAATCTCGGTACCAAAGCTGCGTAGTCCATCTCCCAATCTTTATCTGCACTCATTCTTTTAATTAAAAAAAAAACAGATTCGGGAGGACCTGGAACGCACTTTTTCCCTATATTATTTTTTGAAGTGTACAGTACGGTAGGTATTTAGAAAAAAAGGAGGCGCAGAAATCAGAAATTGTGACTCGTATTAGTGTCCTCCGTCCGCCAAAAAGAATATGCTATCTGCAAACGCAACAACTCAATCCTCGTTTCACTGTGTGTACTGTACTACTGTACACTGTATTTACTAAATTATTACCGGTAATTAATTAATAGGTATTTAATGTCCTCTGTCCTCTGTCTCCTAATCTTGCTACCGCCACGCCAAAGGCGAATGGTGGCAAGTGTGTTGGGTGGCCGTCTGTGTGGTGGCTGTAATGTACATCCAGAAAGATGTGGTTGCATTATTTGACGATCATTGAAAGTCGTAAAGTGACATAAAATTGTACGTGTACCTGGTACGCAAATCTGTCATGATCTTACATAGAGAGAAGCATCGAGAGTACTTTACTACCAGTACACGTAGGCAGGTACTTGGTAGCATTTGTACAATCAACACTACAACAGGGTACAGTACTATTAACTACAACCGCCGACCACCTACCTACCTCTACTACAGTACGTGCACTACGGGTACAGACGGTCGAACCACAGAGACAATCGAAAGAGGCTGCGTGCTGCTGTGGTACCTGTTACCGGTACTGTAGTACAAGAATACCATAGAGAGTTACACTACGTACACTACACTCCTCTCCTTGCTACAGTACAATATCAATCAACTAACAAATAATAAATACATGTATATAGATGTATATATATTTATAAATAAATATCCATTCATGATTTCTTCCTTTTTCGTCCTTTCTCCAAGGGGAGATACAATCCTCTCAAAAATGTACCGCACCCGTCCGGAAGTTGGTGCCCACGAAAGATCTCACACGGAAGCTTTTTTTCGAAAGGTCAAATTCTGGAACGATATGCAATCGCCATCGTCATTGCTTATGAATTCCAACACGGGTGACTTGATTGGTTCTGGAAATAGGAGTTCCTCTACTACTACGGCAGTGGGTGGTATGGGAAGTGGGACAGCATTGGCTATGGCCGGGATGGATCATCAGACTGCTGCTACTGGGGTTGGCAGTGGGAATATTGCAAGTGCTGAGGCTGGCGGTACAATGATGAAGAAAGTGAAAAAAGATCCGCCTCCCGTGTTCACAATGCCAGATGGTATGAGTTACTTGCATATTAATCGGAATGGTCTTTTGTTTGCATGTTCGACGGATAAAAATGTCAGTCCTTGTACGGTAATCGAGGTGAGTGAGTTGGCCGTTGGTCATGCTATTATGTGTACGAATAACCTGTAAGTGACGTCATGGGGATTTTTTTGAAAAAAAATGGCAAGAGAAGGTTTCAAAAGATGCATTGCACAGCATGGAACTGCATACTACTGCATTGGACCAAATGCAGCAATGATGAATTTATATTTGTATATGCATATATTCATTCATGATTCTTTATAGCCACTTACTCACCATTCCATGAACGAATCATTACGTCTCTCCAACATCTTCCTTTTTTTCATTATTATAGCTACTATCAAGGATTGCCAAAGTGTTCAAGGACTACTGCGGCACTCTTTCGGAAGAAGCCATTCGCAAAAACTTTATTTTACTCTACGAACTTTTGGACGAAATGATTGATTATGGTTATGCACAACTCACCAAGACGGAAACGCTCAAATCATTCGTGTACAATGAACCAATTGTCGTAAGTGCCGTTCCCAATACAGGGAAAATGATCAATCCCAAAACAGCATCGGCCAATGCTGTGCATAAACCTGTCATTGGGAGTGTGAATGATAAGGGAAAGAGCGTGAATCAGAATCAAAAGAATGAAATCTTTGTGGACATACTAGAGCGTCTCAATGTGATTTTTAATAGCAGTGGATACATTGTGAATAGCACCATTGATGGGTGCATCCAGATGAAATCATATCTTGCGGGAAATCCTGAATTGAGATTGGCTCTGAATGAGGACTTGATCATTGGGAAAGAGAATGCTCCCACAAATGCTTATGGGAGGGTAGTATTGGACGATGTGAGTTTTCATGATTGTGTCAATTTGACAGAGTTTGAGCATGGCAGGACGCTGAGTTTCTACCCTCCCGATGGAGAATTTGTCGTGGTGAATTATAGATTGACGGGGGATTATAGGACACCCTTTCGTATTTTTCCTGCAGTGGAGGAGACGGGGCCAAGAAGTTTTGAAATTACAGTTACAATCAGAGCGGAGATGGAACCGTCTCATTTTGGAGCCAATGTGGTGATTGAGTTGCCCCTGCCTCATTGCACAACGACTGCCACATGCAATATGTTAGTATCATCCAAGAATGTGGGATCTCCTGTGGCAGAGTTTGTGGCCGCTGATAAGAAAGTGTTGTGGAGCATCAAGAAATTTCCTGGTGGGACGGAGCAAACCTTGAAGGTGAAGGTATCATTGGAGAAGGCTTGCACAAGTCAAATTAGGAGGGAGATTGGACCGGTCAATATGAATTTTGAAATTCCCATGTTCAATGTATCAAATTTGAATGTCAGGTATTTGAGAATTGCAGAGAATATGCCTGGATATTCTCCCTATCGTTGGGTGAGATATGTGACACAAAGTTACTCCTATGTGTGCAGAATGTGAACAGACGGGAGAGTACTAGTATTCTGCTTTCTTCTTGGACATGCGGCAGAACGTGTCAAATATATAATCAAAAAGCACTAACATAAATAATTCTTGACTACTTTCCAGGCCCTAATTCTCTCTACTGTATGTCAAAGCTATATACTCTGTATTGTATATTACAATATATATATATATATAACAAATTGTAGCACATATTACTAAACTGAACAAGACAAATGCACAACACATACATTCTGATTCATTCTTGAATCCGAGCGGCAAGTCTTTGACAATGAGAATCAATCAAATCATTTTTCTTCACCAATGCATGTTCCTCCAAATCACCAAGGTCGAACAAGTACAGTTTCCCATTGAACCAACCCATGTGACGCCACAATTGATCACTTTTGTGAAAGGCATAAATTTTTTTCTTTCTTTCAATGTGAAACAGTTTCAATCTTTCTCGAATTGACGAGGATAATAAACTTTTACGCTCACTCTTTTCAACATGCTTGAAATATGGAAGTATGAGACACTGCAGATCATTGAGTTTTATCATCCGAACATAACCCTCAAGCTCCTTGCCATATATATCTTTGTAAGCTTGATACTCTCTCTTGACTGCTGCCTCTGCATTTTTCTTAAATATCTCATTTGAAAGGATTCTGTTTTCCTCATCTTTGCGCCTGACATATATTTTGACAACACACTCATATCCATGCAATGTCAGTGCATGATACACTTTGGATGTGGAACCAGTTCCAAGATGGTCCACCAAGTACAGTGATCCTATACGCCTCTGCCATTTCATGGGACCCCGGTAGGTTGTTTTGAGAGTACCCCAGAAAGGAATCTTTTGAGAACTCATGATGCAAAGAGCTCCCATAGTTAAACTCTTTCCATTCTCAAATTTCTTGATGTAGCGAGGAGTTTGATAGCCATCCAAAGAACAAAAGATGCCACTGACAAAGGCTGCAACCATAGTCTCAGGTGAAAAACATACAGAGTGCCAAACACGACAATCTTTTTTTTTGTAAAAACTTGGCTTGGCAATCTTGCTACAAGGAGTAACACTTTGTTCTTGCAAGGGAGATTGCGTTTTGCAAACTGGAGTGCTACTGTTAACACCATTATCTCTTGTATGGACCGGAGTACTAATGGTAGCATTTGTTTGAACAAGATTGCTTACAATTCGATCAAGTCTTGAATCTTCATATCCCAATTTTGAAAGGATTTCTAATACTTCCTTGCAAGCATTGGTGTCCAAACAAGTGATATAAGTCTCATCAAAGCAAGTTAGTGCTCCAAAGGGATTTGGATGTCCTTTGGCATGCATCTCTGAGAGCTGGGCATAGACCTGTTCCCAGGTTTTGGTAGATGGTGTTGCTACTACTGATGCCTCGGGTGCTTGATTGGTTGCAGGGCTGCTGGTACCATTATCACTGCCCCACCTTCTCTTTACTTCCACAATAAAGACAGGAGCCCCAGAAACAGCATCAAATACAACTGCATGGTCCACAATATTTGAAAACAGCGATGATTCACAACGCACGCAAAGTTCGGGAAGTATGGAGTGATTCAGTGCATGTATCTTTTTTTCAATCATTATATTGCAAATTTGTACCGCATCTTCCAGTGCGTGTTGAACAATGAATTGAACATCATATTCTTTTTCATATGTCAGCTTTTTGGTACGGCGGCTATTGATCAAATTTCGGAGACGACTGTCAGTGTTTCTCAATTCCAGGCCAAGCCGGTCATCCAAGGCTCGGACATCCGGAACGTCAAAGTCGATCTGTGAAACAGTTACCGCTTGCTTTTTACGGCCTCGTCTGCCCCCCTTTTTCGATGTCGTTGGCATATCCCGAGGTATTAGATTTGGAATGGGCACATTACTTCCCGGTAAGACACTCCGTAAAGATTTTGCTTCCTTTTCAGCATTCTGTTTTGAAATTGTATCATCGCGCTCTGAAAGTATGGCCTTCTGTTTTGAAATTGTATCATCGCGCTCTGAAATTATAGCCTTCTGTTTTGAAATTGTATCATCGCGCTCTGAAAGTTTGGCCTCATACATTTGTTTTAGACACTCAATTGCGCGTTTTTGTTCCTCCGCAGATGCGATTGTTTTTTTCAATCTTTTTCCTGGAGAAGGGGAAGGGGAACGAGAATGAGGAGGTGATGACATGTTTCTATTTAAGTGATTTTATTTGAACCTTGTTGTTGTTTTTCTTTGTTTGTGTGTGATTGATTTTGATGGATGCAGTTAGTACAGTACTACGTACGTACTGCAGTACTACTGTACTTCAATTTCACCCGGTACAAGCCCTCTGTAGGCCTACGCTCAAAAAGAGGGCCCAATCATCGAAAGTTGTACCTACATACATACTGTAGTCCTACTGTACCTACGGTCGTAGTTTTCATGGTCAAAATAGTCTTATGCCGCCTTTGTCCCCCCCCCGCGCCAATTTTTCTGTGCACTGCATCACGTTGCCTCACTCTTTGTACCGCAGTGCAAGGACGGTACACGGTACATTTTGTTGCAATTGTGTGTAGAAAAGAGATGAAACAAACTCTGCATGCAAAAGACCTAACTAGGTACAGTTGATCGTATTACTGTACTAATCTATTGATTGATTGATTGATTGATTGATTGATTGATTGATCAACACAATCTCTCTAGACCAAAGTAATATACGCATGATACCAAGTAATAAGCAATTGATTGTATATAGCATAACACTAACATGTCACTCACGCCGAATTCTGTACGTCAAATGATATCCGTGCAGGACGGAAGCAACCAAAACCCATCCTTCTCACCCATTGTCCAGGTGCTTCGTGTCATCCCCGTGATTCCCTCCAACACTACCGCCACCAAACGGTACCGCGCCATTCTATCCGACGGAACACATCATTGCCAGGGAATGCTTGCTACTCAAAACAATCATTATGTCGAAAGTGGCCAGATTTGTGACAACGTGATTCTTCAAATCAATGATTTTTTGAAAAACATCGTGCAAAACAAAACCCTCATTATTCTTTTGGGATTCCGTATCTTGTCCAATCCGGGACATAAGATTGGAAATCCCATTGCCATCGATTCGACGCCGTCCTCATCGTTGCCAGGTGTTGCGCGGTCGTCTGCCGAGGGGGGTGGATACGGCACTGCAGGGGGGGCAAAGGCGGAACCCTCCTGGAACCCCTATGGGGGGGTATCGGTTTCGCCCGAGGTCAAGGGGGGACGACCTGCGGGGGGACCCATTGTCCGCAGCACGAGTATGGCAATGCCATCTTCGTCCATGTCTACCACTACTGCAATGGGCAAGCCCATTACACTCATTTCGGCACTCAATCAGTATCAGAATCGATGGACCATCAAGGCACGTGTCACCAACAAGTCGGATATTCGTCATTGGTCCAATGCCAAGGGAGAAGGACAGTTGTTTTCTGTGGAATTGTTGGATTCGTCCATGGATATTCGAGCGACATTTTTTCGCGAGGCGGTGGATAAGTTTTATCATGTGTTGGAGGTGGATAAGGTGTATTGTTTCAGTGGGGGCAAGTTGAAGGCTGCCAATATGCAATATAATACGTGCAAGAGTTCTTTTGAAATTACCTTTGATCAAAATGCAGAAATTTCTCTTGCAGATGACACGGGAGATATTCAGCATCAGAGTTATGACAATTTGGTACCAATTGCACAGTTGGACAATGTGGATCCGGGAGCGAATGTGGATGTGATTGGAATTGTCAAGTCTGTGGGGGAGCCGGGGTCGATTTTGAGCAAGAAAACTGGAAAGGAATTGTGCAAGTGTGAACTTGTATTGGCGGACGACTCGGGAGCCGAAGTGTCTTGTACGGTTTGGGGTGAGAGGGCCATGGGAGCACCCCAGGAGTTTGCAAACAGTCCTGTAGTGGCACTCAAAAAGGCACGAGTGAGCGATTTTGGAGGAAGAACCTTGAGTGCTAGTAGTGGAAATGGAATCATTGTGGATCCTAAAATTCCCGATGTGGAACGTATCAAAAGATGGTGGTATTCGGGTGGAAGTCAGGTGGCTGCAGTGAAGAAATTGACTGTATCGGGTGGATCTGGTGGTGCTGGTCGCTTCCCCGAGTTCAAGGATCGCGAGACCATCTCTGCCATCAAAAGCAAACAAATGGGATATAATAACGAAAAGAAGCCAGAGTGGGTTAGTTTCAAGGCCACCATCAACTTTATCAAGAACGATAGGGATGGTGGAGCATGGTACCCTGCTTGCAGCAATCCCAATGATCCCTGTAAGAACCGATGCAAGGTGACACAGGGTACCGAGGGAAATTGGCATTGTGAAAGGTGCCTCAACTCGTATCCAGATTGCTACTATCGTTATATATTCTCAGCTACCATCAGCGATGGTTCAGGCACTTCATGGGTATCCTTTTTTGACGACCAAGCTGAGGTCCTTTTGGGCATTAGTGCAAATGACCTTCAAAAGATTTACGCAAACGATGGAGAAGAAACCTACCAGGCACGCTTTGCCAAGGCTCAGTTTACCGATTGGGTATTCACTTGCAAGGTCAAATTAGAAGAACATCAGGGCGAGGAAAGAATCAAAACATCCGTACAATCCATTCATCCCATGGATTATGCCAAGGAAGGAAGAACTCTTCTGAATGCCATTTTGGCCATGTGAATTGGGGAGCACTCTCTGCACTCTACACCACCAAACACATCATTTTTAGGATGATAGAATGCAGTCATTCACCACGGAGAGTGACATTTGACGTTTGCTCATTTTTACAGAAAGAATCAGGTGTACTGTGATTTGTGACGAGGGTCAGTCGGGATAGAGTAGGATATTATTAATTAATTGTATTTCGTAAAGATACTCGTCAATGCATCTGAAAGATGTCAAATGTTTTGTTCATGATTAGAAAAAAACTGTTCTTTTGAAACGCTTTGCTTCCTTCCAATCAAGGATGACGTGATCATTAAAAATAATGTGGACATATTATGACTTTCCGGTAAGCCCGTACAACTTACTACGTACTAACTGACACCTTCCTGGTACTGGTACACAGTAGTACCTGGTACAGTGCTGTAAAAGCAAGGAGGCTCATTTTTAATTCAGGTGCACCGCTGCAATGAACGACCACTACCTCTGCTACAGCACAGCACATAGAAGATTGCGTCCTGTACAGTGTACGGGTTACCATGTACATTTTATGAAGTGAAGCAGACATGCTGTGCCCAATACATCATCCGTTGAACGACAGTCCTAAAATGTCTCAAAGCTAATTTATCGTCAAATGCAACAACTATTTAGTAACTTTGGCGAAAAAACACCATTCTCCACATTTTCAACTGCAGGAATAGGACATGTGAAACTCCCCCTCATATGACCGATTCCTGTCAACTGTTTCACTCATCCTTCATCCTCCTCGTTGTTCTACACAACATTCTTTGAAAACAATTCCCCTTTGAAGAAGAACTCTCCATCATCTCTTTAAATTTATATAGATTTTACTCAAGTGATTCATTTCTCTGTCTCTGGCACAAATACTTCATCTCTTTCTCTCTCTCCCGAGCTCTCTTGTTTTTTCACACAGGCCCGTACTAGTACTCCTCTAATCGACGACGACTACTACTAGAAAGACGAGGGACTTGATCATACAAGAAAGAAGAAAGGAGAACCTTGTTCACTCCACTCGCCCATACTGTCTCTCTCACGAACTCTCTCTCTCTCTCAACTCCAACTACTTGTTACTACTGTAGCTGGTACATTCCATCAAGAAAATTCTGTATATTTCAACACAAATTAATTGAAGAACTTGAAAAAAAAAAGAACAATCAAACAATCATCGCCATCACCATTATGAAACATTCTACCTTTCCACGAGCCACGACACTCCTTGTCTTTTGCTATGTTGCCATGGTCATGGGAAGCAAAAATGAGGATTCTACAAATGGAGTTACTATAACTACTGCTACTAGTTCTACTTCTCATCTTCGAACATCGTTGTCGTCGTCGTTATCCTCTTCTACTAGTAGTAGTATATCGTCTCATGCTCTATCAACAACAAGGACCTCTTCCATTTCAAAAAATACCATGGACGGTGACACTCGTCGCGAGCTTTCCATGTGGGCATCATTTTTAAGTAAGTCTCGTTAATGACAGATGACAGGAGCATGTAAAATGTACAACAGTCTTTTGATGTTTGCTTCCTTTTTTTTATTGTTGGGTGTAAATTCATGATATTTAATGTTTCTTGCTTGTTTGTTTGTCTATCTTTGTGTCTTCTGGCAGGTTTTGTCAAGTGTCCTCCTGGTCCACTGGGTGCTCATTGTCGACCGGATGGTACAGAGAATGGTGGTGGAAGCAGTGGTGGTGGAAGCAGTGGTGGTGGAAGCAGTGGTGGTGGAAGCAGCAACAACAGTGGACGTAGCAGCGGCAGCAGTAGCAGCAACAATGGAACAAGTAGCAACAGTAGCAACAGTAGCAGCAGCAGCAGCAGCAGCAACAACAACAACAACAACAACAACAACAACAACAACAACAACAACGTCAGCGCAGAAGATTCCAGTGGCAACGTCAACGAAAGAAATTATAAAGGAACCGCAGCTTCTGCCGTGTTCAAAAGTGGCTGGTTGATGATTCTAGGAGGATTGGCCATGGTGGGTTTGGTGGTTGGAGCCGTTGTATATTCCAAGGTGAGTCAGGAAGGAAGGATATCGTTGTTTGTTTGACAATAATACATGTACTAGAGGAGCGACGAACTCATTCAATTCACACACACACACCCTTTACTAAATTCTCTTTTACTCGACAGTCTCGAGCAAGTGCCGGTGCTCAACAAGCCGAAGGAGGTACAGGCAAGGCAGAACGTTATCACGAATTGACTGGAGCAGTCAAAAAGAGAAACAAGGCATTCAGAGAAGCCATGCGTTTAAAGCTTGGATGGAAAAAAGGTAGAGGTGATTCTTCATCTGGATTGACAGAATCCTTGGCATGATGATGGTTTCGTCCCGTCTATACCATAACCATAAATGATGAAGAAATGGACCCCTCTTTCCATAAAAGACGAAGAATAAGAAAAATCAACAGACAAACTGCATGTGTCATGCAATGTTGTGTTGTGTAATCAATCGGCAGTTATTTCGTGGTGATTGATTTTAAAAAATCAAAAATGTGTTTCGAATCAATACTATTTATTACCAATATTCTACTTCGACTACTGTACTACCCTTTTGGTAGCATGGAGTTTCTGCTTTACACTAAAAACTCTAACGAATGTGATTTTGTAAATTGCAAGTATTTCTTTTGACTTTTGATTGTACATTATTTTCTTCAGCCCGTCCCCTGATGCCATACATCTCAAGACCTGGATGAGACGGTAATATGTACAAACAACGAAACCTTCCTTCCTTCCTTCCTTCCTTCCTTCCTTCCTTTAAATTTTACTTGCCAATAGCCGCAGCAGCACTACTTCCAGCACCCAGAGACATTTCCTGCGCTCTCTTCATTTGCAATGCCTGATGTTCTTGAAATCTCAATCCAACCCGATTGGCCGTCTTAATGTACCGTGTCGAACAATTTTCCAGACATTTCGATTCATACTTGTCGAGTGACTTGGTACGAAAGTTGTACACGCAGGTATCAAAACATCTCTCTACGAGGTTCATGTACATTCTATATTATACGAGAGAAAGAGTGAGTTAGTAATTTAGTTAGTTCATTTGTTAGTTTTATGTACATACATATGAAAAAGGATGACTGACAAGATAGATGAATATTTATTGGTACACAATGAAATGAGACAGGTAAGTCATTTAATACGTAGGTCAGGTTGGTTGGTTGGTTGGTTGGTTAGGCAGGTTCTATTACAATAAGAATATCATATCCATCCATCCATCCATCCATAGTAGAGTTGGTGACCACGAGGAGTACGAGAGTACAGTAGGTTCAGCAACAACTTACGATAAACTGTCCTTGACTTGGCTGTTGACAAGATGCTGCTCCAGTTGCTGCTGTTGATGCTTTGGTAGATTTTGAATGTTCTCCATGGTGATTGATGAGTGAGTGAGTAAGTAAGTAAATCCGAATCTATATGTGTATGGGTTATTTAGTTAGTTGATTGATTGAATATATCAAAATGAAATGTTCTTGTTGTTGTTGTCTTGGGAAGAGAGGAACTCTACTGTGTATGTTAGGAAAACTTTTGTACCAAAATTTGTGTGGTGCTCTCCTGCTGTTTGGAGATAGTCTTACTCTACACTACGAACTGCTATTTGCTGTAGTAGTTTACACTGGGAGTACACCCGTAATGCTCCATACAGTATGGTACGTACTGTATCTCTCTCTCTATTTAAACCCATTTTCAGTCACCTCTCTGGTTACACACAAAACAAGCAAGCAAACAAACAAGCAAATTGTACACTATGGATATTCAACTAGAACCACATTTACAAGAAAAACTACAACGAAATGTAATTCACAGTACCTTGAAACAAAATATGGAGTAAGTTTGTTTTTTAAAACATTTATATAATCTGACTAGTCGTAGTTGATTGACTAGCTGTATGCTGTTAGCTGTAATAGTAGCTTGCGCACTTGTTCTCATTTCGTTTGTGCATTCTTGATATTATTGATTGATTGATTTGATCGTGCCCTATTCATTCTGCATGTAAATCTACTGTGTAGACTGCAAGTAAGTGATCACATCTATCTGTTTGTTTGTTTGTTTGTTTGTTTGTTTGTTTGTTTGTTTGAAATGGCTGGTATACATACCGTAGTATACATCATACTTACTAACCTTTTCTTCTTCTTCCTCTTTGTTTTCCTCAATCATTCTTCATTCGTTCATTCGTTCGTTCATTCATACGCACATACACAAATGCATCCTTTAGACTCGTCTCCAAATTGGCCGACGAATGCTTCCATGAATGTGTCCATCAATTTCCTTCCAAGATGCTTTCCAAGGAGGAATCCAAATGCATATCTCACTGTGCCGACCGATTTATAGCAACGAGTCAAAGAGTGGGACTAAAATTTCAACAAATTCAACATGAAAAGGTTTTACAGGAGAAGCAACAACAAAAAATAATAAACAATAAATAGTGTTGTTGAATGGTTTGGTTGGTTGGTTCGTTCGTTGGTTGGTTGGTTCGTTGCACAAACACACATTTTTAGAATTTATACATGAAACATTGTGACCTTTTGACAAACCACATTTTCAATTTCCAATACCCCCAAAGCATATTCCCAGTACATGATGAGTACTGTACTGTACTGCTGTACTGTACATCATCATCAAGCCAAACGATAATCCGTAGTAACACTTGCTCCTCCTCTCCTACCATCCATGGTCATCATATCCCCATCACCTTCTTCCATCAATACAACCTCTTGCACTCTTTCAGGTCGACAAGTACCACATCGGGTCCTATTCGCCATTCTGGAAAACATTCCAATTCTCTTCTTGATGGTTCCGTGAAGGGCATGTTTGGGAGTCTGATTTTTATTTCTGTAATTCATAAACATGGCAGCTACGGCTACACTGGCAGAAAGTGCTGCAAGTGCAATGGAGGTGATTTTTCCACTGGTGGATTGGAAATAGTTGGACATGGGGTTTGTACGGTTGCTGCTGTTGTTGTTGGAGGAAGTGGAAGCGTCGCCGTTGTTGCCGTTGGATGCCGATGACACGGAAGAAGAGGAAGAAGAAGAGGAGGAGGCATCGCCTCCACTACTGCCGCTGCTGCTTCCACCACTTCCATTGTTACCGCCATTCCCACTGCTTCCTCCACTCCCACTGCCATCACCACCAGAAGAAGCACCTCCTCCTCCACTGCCACTGCCACCACTTGCTCCTCCTGCTCCTGCAGCACTTCCACTACTGCTACTGTCACCACCTGCTCCTCCTCCACCTCCTGCTCCACCACCAGCTCCTGATCCTCCTGCCCCTCCAACATTGTGGTGCAAATCATGTTCTTCACGACATTTCTTTCCTGCTGGTCCCACTATACAATGTCCCTTGCCAACAAAGGAAAAGAGACTCCATAGAGAAGACAATCGTCTTCTAGATGACGATGGTGACGACGATGATGATATTGGCAAGGATGACGATGATGAAACTAAATCATTTGCGGGATTGTGTTCATCTTGGGCGGCCAGGGCTGCATGGGACAGATGAAGAGTGAGGAACAATACTAGTAGGAAAACTACCATCCTGCTGCTGCTGCTGCTGCTGCTGGGGAAAGGCCTCATCCTATGATTGCGATTACTAGGTTGGCGACCCATGTTTGTCATGTTTCTTTTGAAAAAAATATAATGATTGTATAATATTGTGTATATTTGTGTCTTGTTTGCTTATTTTCTTGCTTATGTTTGTTTGCTTGATGGATGAATGGATGAATGGATGAATTGTTCTCTCCTTCTATTAATATAATACTCCAATCTGGTTTCTTTTGGTTTAACTCTCACACACACACACACATGTATGAATGTTATCGTACTCTGTTGCACACCTCGCTCGCTCATCGCACACATGCCATGGGTAGTACGGTGGTCATGTACGACACAACTCTATCGGGTACTTACTACTGTACTGGTAGTACTACCACCACATACACGGCGGGTACCTGGTACCTACCAAGACCCAGAAGAAACAATAAATCCGTCCCTCCAGAGTGGTTGACTCCGTGCAGCTCCGTGCAATCGCTCGTTGGGCTCTACACGGCAGATTGGCGATTTGAATCTTGGGGGGAGTGCTTTTGTGATGACTTTTTCGCACGACTTAATTTTGAATCGTGACAAGATTCATAAAAGGTTCCATTACTGTACAGTGCAATCGCACAGATTGTGGCGTGGTGCAAGATGGAGTCTGTACTAAATAAAGTGCTGGACAAGGACAGTACGGTACCTACATTAGGGCTACACAGGAGTACGTAGGCGTACTTGGTTACTGTACCTACTATTTTTTACTACAGTAGCTCTCTCTCTCTCTCTCTAGAGAGAGAGAGAGAGTCAAAGACGCAATAGACAAATAATGGTATATTCTAAAAACAACAAGCAGCAATCAAGAATTTTTTCTTTTTTTTTTCAAAACATTTATTAATATGGGATCGTTACTCTAGTAGTAGAATCATCAAGGCAACCATCATCATAGCAGCGGTATCTACAGTGATGGAATCAGACTTAAGATGAATTGATTTTTGTTGTCCTGCTCTTCCACTTCAAACCACGAACCTTGTATCATCAAGTCAAAGTTTCTATTTTTCTTTCTTGCCTTGTCATTCAATCGGTGAAAACACGGTATTGTAGTATCCCCTCATACAGTACTACTAATTATTAGTAGTACTTGTAGTAGTTGGTGTGAATGAATTCTTACCCATGAGAAAAAAATGTCGTCCTTGCAAGTATTAGTTCCCCTCCCGTACACGTGTTCTCATAATTTGTGTAGCTCCGTAAGCTCTTCCGTTCCTTTCCCTGATGTCACATACGGAACGATTACATCATCATGATCACTGTTATTAGGACAATTACAAGTCTCCTTCCTGTTTGTATACATACACTCTTTTGTTGTCGTTGGCATCATCGTCGTCAAGGTTGTCACTGTCCTCCTCGTCCTCCTGCTGCTGCTCTTCGTAGCCATCGTCGTCATCCAACCTACAATCAGCACTGCCACGACGACTTGTCAATGCACCTCCATTCATAGTAGCACTAGCAATCCTTGAACGCGATCTTTCTTCTCCTCCTCCTCCGCCACCAATCTGTGCCAAAAATCGTTGCTTGTCCTTTTCCGATAAGACATAGTACCGTTTCTTATCCTCCTTGGAAAGATCGCGCCATCTCTGACCAATGACTTGGGCCAATTTCTGAAAACTGATTTTACCATGAGATTTCTTGTGGGATTTCTTGGTTTTTTCTCCCTCCAAATGAGCATTGAGGAGACATTCGGTTTGACGAACGGCTCTTTCCTTGATGGATTTGAGTTTTTTAGGGCATATGTTTCGTTCTGCCTCGAGGAGATACTGTCTTATTTCTTCCAGGGTCATTTCGTTCACGTTGGGGATTTTCTTCTTCTTCTTCTTCTTCTTCGTTGGTAAGACTTGTGGTTTGGCTGCTGCTGCTGCTGGAGAAGAAGAAGAAGATTCCACTGATGAGGAGGAGTGATGGTATGGTGTAGCAGATGCTTCTACACTGCTTGTAGTGGTTATCAGAGAAGGTGAGGTATTGGACGAATCCTGAGAAGAAGAAGAGGGTAACACTACATTCTTGGATGCAATGGATGGTGGTTTGGATGCAGTTTGCTTGTTTTGTTTTTCAAACTCTGTCCTGCTGGTGGAGTAACTGTCATTGTCTTCTTCGTCTTCGGCTCCCTCCTCTTGATCATCATCATCATCATCATGAGCAGAAGCAGAAGAGGAGTGATCATTCTTTGTGGCTATGGAGGATGTTTTGTCGTAATTGGAAGAAGTTGTGGTACTACTACTACTGGGAATATCTGGTAATAATGCCACCACAATCTCCTTCTCTTCGCTAAAGAAAAAGTTATAGGCGGACAATGGACGGCGTGGCTCATGGTCGGCGACCTTGAGGCGTTTCTTCTTGTTGGGTAGCAATGGCATGGATGCATACATGGCATCAGAAGCAGAACTAGTACCAGCACCAGATATGTATCCGTGTTGGTGGTAAGGATGATGGTTGACTGCATCTTTGTCGTTGCTGGTGTTGTTCATCGTAAACATCATGGAGTTGGAGGTGGGCAGTGACGAAGATGGTCCTACTCCTGACGATGTCCCTGCAGTAGTGCCACCCGGATGATAAGATGAAACCATCATGGTACTACTACCACCATGCTGAGAAGGATCATAAGCGGTAGTAGGGTACATGATTGGCTGCGCTGTTGAGACAGTACTTGCTGGATAGTATTGGAATTGTGATGGCGGCTGCTGATGAGGATTCGATGAATGCTGCTGGTAAGGATAATAGTATTGCAAAGCAGCAGTAGCAGCAGCCGTAGAATTTGGAGGAGCCATAGTGGCAGTTGCGGCGACTGAATGGTTGTATTGGACATGATTGCCGTTCATATTGCCATCCGCGGCATATGGCTGATGATTCCAATTGCCACCAGCAACACCGCCAGCACCAGAAGCATAGGGAGAGTAGTAATAGTAAGAAGATTCATCGGTAGTGGTGCCACTCATCCCTGTAAAGTTCTGAAATTCACCAAAAGTTCTTTTTCCGTGGAGTCCCACGGCATTCACTCCCTTGGTAGTGTTGGAGCTAGTTGCCATGCTCATGCTGCTGGGATAACCAGTTTGTTGCTGTCCAAAATTCTGCGCTGGAACAAACGACTGCTGTTGCCGAACTGTATGATCTTGGGAGGAAGGAGGTGGAGGATACATCATCAAATTTCCAGCTCCACCACTTGTTCCATCTAACATATTCGCACCATTATTGGCAGAGGACGTCGTGGTCTGAATGATTGCTGGAGTACCTGTGGCCATGGTCGACGAAGCTTGTTCATGGTTGGACGCTGGATAATAAAAGGAAGACTGTGTAGAAGATGTGGGATAGGAGGAGTAAGAATAAGTAGTGCCATTCGCTGCAGATGTAGCAGTGGTACCAATACCACCATGGCTAGCAGCAATCGTGGTGGCGGCATGCTGATGAAGAGGATAAAATGCAGCGCCATTGGATGAAGACGATGATGTAGGATGGGCACCAAAGTTGCCACCAGCACCAGGAGTTGAGGTATAATAGGAGCCAGCAGAAACGCCACTATTCATTACACCATTCATTTTGTCGTTACTAACACCAGCAGTGGCGACAGGAGTATTGATGTGATATGATGATGGCTGATGATGGTAGTATCCTTGACGATGACCTTATTCTTTGTTGTTCTTGGGAAGAATATCTGCCAGCGCCAGTCCTAATTATTAGTACCAGAACAAGAATTATAGTGGTTCAGCTGTTCTGCTGTGAGAAAGAAGACGATAATAACGAAGGCATGACGATCTCAAACAATGATAATACCTTACCTTATTGTCCTTCTTCTAGTCTAGAGTAGGGAAACCCAGCAACGGTACTCTTGTGGATGCTAAGAACAACCGTTCCTTCTTTTCCTCGCGTTTCTAGTATTGGCTATAATGCAGATCCCGCCTTCTTAGAATAACGCAGTTGAACAACAATTCGTTTGCTTGCTGCTGTTATTATATTTCTTCTTTGTGTTAGTTCTGTTGCTGGTGGTGGTCAAGAAAATCAAGAACAGGAGGACAAGCAACAAGAACAAGAAGACAAAGCAGCCAGCCAGCAGCCAGGAGGAGCAGCAACAACAAGTAGAACAAAAAGCGATACTTCTGCTTACTCACTTACTTGCAGCAGCAGTACTTAGTACTAGCTAGAGCAATCACAAACACGACGATGTTGAATGTCGACTCGCGTCCCTCTTGATGAATTTAGCAGTGTTGTATCTGTACTAGAAGCACTATGTTCCCGTTACAAGTCCTTGTTCTTTTACTGGTCGTGGCGGTGGTGATGGTCGTCTTCGTCGTCGTCGCCAAAAGGAGAGACAATGCTGCTGGCTAAAACAAGAGCGATAACAGAAGACAAGTCCGGCAGATTCTTATGGTGGTACTAGTATTTGTTGTCCGCCGCTGGTGCTGCTAGTAAATTCTATTGTTCCGATCAATCAATCGATCAATCCTTCTCTCCTCTGTCACAAAACAAGATTTTGATTCCGAGTGATTCGTTATTTGTCGTTCTGCGTCTGGGATGGGACACTGGTTCTTACAAACAGTTTAAAGTGGTAATGTGGCAGTTGTTTTGTTGCTAAACCGAAGATTATGGCAAGATATGTCGTTTGGGGAAGAGAGCAATAGTACTACAATCCTCCTACATTTTGTCGTATGTTGTTGTTAAAAATTAGAGAGGAAGGAACGATCAAACTTCTTGGGGTGTCTGATTCTGCGGTCGCTGGGCATACATCATGCTAAATTTGTACACAGAACGCCTTGTGTAGAGTCCTAGAATAAAAAAAGTTGGAATGGCCATCGCCGTTTGTGTGGAAAGGGGTAAAAGTTCAGTACTGTACTACTGTATGCAGTGCGCCCGGTTTATTGAGTTCGTTTACAGTTTGTTCAGTACGTTCTACTGTTGTACTGCACATGCATGTACAGAGAGTGCGAAAGAGGTAGGTAGATACTGCGATGGGGTACGTACTATATTACATACGGGCAGAGTATTACAGTAATAGTACTACGCTACGTATATAGTCAACTGCTACTGGTAGTACCATGCGATTACAATACCTACTCTTGTATGTGTCACATACAGGAGAAGAGGATGGTGGACATTGTCCTACGGTGCTGCATCCGTCTGTCATAAAACAGGCTTCAGTTCGTAAATCCTTCGTTTTTTGTTTGTTTTCGGTTGTACTGTATTCATGCCATATATCCAGAGGGGGCGGGGTCAATCGTCTGCTCTTACTTGGTCGGTACTTAATGGCACTACTGGTGTACTGCCGTAAAGAACTAACAAATAACAAATCAAGTGTTGTTGGCAAATCGCAAACAGCCAGTCAGTGGAAGCTTGCTTTAGAGACATCATTTCTTGTTGAGGAAGAATGAATGCTGGATGGATCGATAGTTCTTGTGCGTGCTCTCTCTAGTGCGCTGGTGTTCTCTAATGGTACAGAAGGTTTTCTCCCCGCTGCGCCGCGCTGCACAGCAACAGCCGTTGAAAAATACTGGGCTAGTAGATGCGCAACGTCTGCGTAACCTCGTTACTACGTCTACGCAAGATCAACAATCTTGTGGCTATCGCTCTATTATACGACACGAATGTTAACAAATTGTGTTTAGTTTAAAAAGTGAGA
>JAAMXU010004558.1:0-12555 GCA_019693545.1 Chaetoceros muelleri | reverse complement strand
ACACGTACTTACCATAGGATACGAGGAACAGGTAACGTTGATGTACCTTCACTTGTAGTGTTTGAATCATAGAGCATTCATAACCTGCAGCATGGACTACAAACTCCAAAACTTCCTCCAGATTCAGAAAAATAAAAAATACAGCCGCCACACATGCGACAAACCAACCACCATTATTGACACCCACCCCCAGAAAAAATATATATATAAAAAACCTAAAATCGCAACGAAAGAAAAATATATTCAATCTCAAATCTATCTCTAGGAAATAAATATGTGTATTGATTGTTCATCATCCCATCTTATCCCTTCTCCTCTTTTCTATTTCGTTGCATATGCATATGGCTAAAGCTCATAATGTATACCATCCGTGTCATTTTCTTGCGCTTTCCTCATCCCGATAGATGATTTATTGCATTCTGAGCATAAAATTTACAATCTTCATCTGGATCCTCTGTGACTAATTGCTCCAATGCAGGGAGTACCTTGGCATTCAAGATTCCATCGTCCAAGGCAAGCTTCATGTCTTGCAATCCTTTCGCAGCAACCATTCTAACATTGACAACTTTATCTTTGAGACCGTTCAGTAGTAGTAATGTCACTTCGTTTGCCAAATCAGGGCCCAATCGTCCATCGTCCTCACTACTTGCCAGCCGTGAAAATGATCTCAAAACTGTAATCCTAGTCAAATAAGAAACTGAATCATTGTAAATATTCACATAGCGAGGAATGATCTCTCTTTGAATCCAAGAAGATCCCGTCACAGAAAGCAACTTGGTCATGCCATTGACGCAGGATGATCTCACATTTGCCACCTGGTCCAAAAAGAGAGCCATCCAAACATCCAACAGTTGCTCCTTGAAAAACCCGACTCCGCGTGCCTCTGCAAGATGAGGCAGTAAATATCCCACTGCTTCCCTCACGCGCCAATTGGGATTCTTGCTCATGGCCACCACCGACTGTACTACCAGATCCATCTGATCCAGTAAATGAGTGACATGACTCAATTTGGACAAAATTGGAAGTTGCACTTCTGCAAATTCATCATCCAAGAGGCACTCAAGACATGGTTTGAAATCTTTGAGAATCACCTTATCCGTCAAGACTGTACAAATGGCATTATTGCAACAATCCATGATTGTCAAAGCAAGCTGGATCCTTACTTCCTTTTCATCATCTGCCAATGCTGGCAAGAGAGGTACAATGTGTGATTGGAAGAGATCGACACCTCCCAATTGTGCCATGCGTGCAATATTCGTCACTGCACAAGAGCGTACTTGACTCTCATAGTCTTGCAGGAGGGATGAGAATGTTTCAAAGATCACCAGCATATCATTTCTACGAGATGATTCATGGAATCCCTGAGATTGTGCAATGATGGCAAAGTTGCTGGCGAGACTTTTTCGGACTCTCCTGTCAAGCGTCAATCACAGTGAATTAAAAATAATAAAATGCGTCAGATTCCAAAATTCCAACAATAATGCTACATTGTCATCAAGACACGTCAGCAGCAGCAACGAAAACGACAACCAAACTCACCACGAAATATCTACCACACCTGCCTGTAACATGGGCAATACAACCTGACTGCAAACACTCCCATCCATTCCCAAAGCACACCCAATCGATCCACTGGCCGAAACAGCCAACAGACGTATATTATCCAATTCATCATGACAAAGGGCTTGATAAATTGGCACTACATTTTCATATACAATCGTTTTAAGGGACGAAGTCACTCGTTTTTTGACAGCTTGTTCATCCTTACCACCCGGAAGTACCAATTGTTTGGCAATGGGTTCCTCTGTATATTTCTTGACTTCCTCCATGTTGTTGTATGTTTTGTTTCGATCTCTTGACAGATTCACCAAATTTGCCACTGTTTCAGCATAATTGGCCAAATATTTCCCCGCTGCTCTCCTCACCATGGGAGTCTCATCTTCACTCAAGAGCGTGTACAAGGTTCTCAAATCCCTCTTGACATGATCGACACTGACAGTGTCTTCACCCATGGCCATGGCAGCCGTAACACCACCACCACTACCTTCTACACCCATTTCACTGTTGTTGCTACCATTGCCACTGTTTGGACCACGATTCTCACTACTGGCAACACCTACATCATTGCCCTCACTGCCTCCACCAACACCACCACTACCCCGTGCAATCGTCACTTGATAAATCCCACTCTGTTCAAAAAACTGATATGCAGCCGGCAACAAAGCACAAACCGACACCTTGGCCGTAAACCAATCCGCATACACCATCCGACGAACCATATTCCAAAGCAGCCCAGGACCATTCTTCACAAACAACATCTCCCCAACCCCCCCTTTCTCCACCACCCCAACCCCCTTTTCCCGTTTCACAAACCAACCAATCCAAAGCATTAAAATCCCCCTCAAACTCTCCACAGCCTTATCCCTCACCACCGTTTCTTCCACTCCCGCCAAATGCTCCAAAAGCGGAAACAAAACCAAAGACTCCTGCGGCGGGACAAGACCACAAAACACCAATTGACCAATCTGTTCCGCCAAAATCAAAAGAATCTCATCTTCCTCCTCCGTTCCCGTCGGAACAGCGGCCTTATGAGAAGTTTCCTGGACCATATCCTTCTTTTGCCTCAAAAGACTGTCTAAAAACGGAACGAGTTTCAAAATCGTCTCTTCTGTCCCGATCGCGTTGGCTACGACAAAGAGACGTCTCATGGCATCGACTCTAGTTTCAGCGGAGGGAGTTTGGATTTGAGAGAAGAAGAGTTGGAGAGGTCCCATGTTGGATACTTGGGAGGAGGAGACCTGCGTGAGAGTCCGTGCGAGGGACAGAGAGGGCGACGGCGTTGCATTTGGCCGAAGCGTGTTATTAATGTTGGTGGAGAGCGTTGGATGAGAAGAATGTGTTTGTGACATGCTGTGCGTTTCTTTGTGTTTTTGTGCGTGTATGTGTATTGATTGATTCGATTGGACGATCAACAATAGTGTCTTCTTTGGTATCTCTCCGTCTCGTGGGTCGTCGTAAATTACGGTACCGTAACCCGTACTGTAGCGAGTGAGTTTATTATTATTGTTTTTGAAATGCGCAATAGAGCTTCTTAGCGGAATTCGTGTTTTGTGAATTGCGGCGAGGATCGATCGACGGTACAATCGAAAATGATCACACTGCTAATGTTATTGCGTATTGCCGCTTTTTATGACTTCTTGCCGGCTTTGGGCTTCGTCTCTTTTTTTTTTGGTGCCGTACTTTGCTGCTGCTTCTTTCTGCTGGCTCTGCTGGCTGCAGGCTGCAGGCTTTGTTTGACGCTGTCTCCCACCTGACCCTCAAATGGCCTTTTTGAGTCTTGCTGGACATGCGGTTACTGTACAACAAACTGTCCCAACTGTGCTCACAGAATCATTGCACACTATCTCATCTACAAAATCATTATTATTCCTTACAAACAAACAAAAAAACAATAAATACTATCAATCATGAAGGCTTCAGTATACAATGTGTATGTTATTTGCTTTGTGACTTTTGACTCAATTTAGCAAGTAGTGATTCTCTCTTTTTTCGAATCTCTTCCAATTCCGCCTGGATGGCATTGGCTGCTGATGCATAATCCTTGCTGCTGGTAGAAGATGGTGTAGTAGTAGTAGTAGTAGTAGTAGTAGTAATAGATGAGGAATTACTATTCTTTTGGGTAGTATTGATTTTGCTTGGGACCAAATGAGAAGGTATTGTCATGTGGGTTGATTTCATTGGTTGTTGTTGTTGTTGGTGTTGTGGACGATAAGGGTGCTTGTTGGAAAATTGATTTTTGGGAAAATCATCATCCTGATTGTTTGTTAGTTTAGACCAAAGGTTGGATCTAGATGTTGTTTTCTTGTCACGAGTTGTCGTTTGGGTGCTGGAGGAGAGTTTGGTCCGTGTTTTGTTGGGTTGTGGTTGTTGTTGCTGCTGCTGCTGTTCCATGGTTTCGTATTTGGAGAGGATACTGTGCGCGGTGCTTTTGCTACGACCACCATGGATTTGGGTTCCTCCTGCAGTGGAAAATCCGGCATGGGCAGGAGTCTTCTTTTTGTGAAAATGACGAATAGGAGATGATGTAGATGGATCGACATTACCATATCCCCATTCTTGTAATAACATGTCATGATCCACATAATCCTCTTCGTCATCATCGTCGTAGTAGGACGTGTTATGTTGGACGAACCCAAAGCTCTGCTGTCGTTTCACATCGCGTATCGCTCTTGATACGTTGGATCTATTCTGAATGGTAGACATAGCATCCGATACCTTTTGTGGATTGAGACAATAATCACATGTCCCATGACATACTTTTTTTGGATCAATGTCTTCACCAAAATGACGCAAAATGTACTTTCTTCGACAGCATGGACTGGTGCAATATTCAATCATTTTATCCAAGGCATCCATATCACGTGACGATGATTTTTCAGGTACTGATGGGGAGGAATGCTGTTTTTTGTTCTCTAAAGTTTTACGAATCAAAAAGGCAAACTTGGATGCATCGTCTCGAGAATAATACAGTATAGAGAGAGATGGGAGACCGTCACGGCCAGCTCTGCCGGATTCTTGGTAGAATCCTTCAATGGATTTGGAGAGGGTCCAATGGATGACATATCGGACGTGGGCAAGGTCAATACCCATGCCAAATGCTACAGTTGCAACTGTTACAGGGGTGGTGAGTGTCATGGATATGACAAGTGGACATTGTGGATGAATTTGCATGGATGGCATTATACATTTACAGATGAGTGGAGAACAGAAAAAATGGTATAGTACTTACTAGCTACTTGGACAGTTCCATTGGTCCATTCTTCCTGAACACGTTTACGTTCTGCAACTTTGAGACCTGCATGATAAGGCTCCGCTGCTATCCCAGCCTGGAAAATAAAACATCCATGAGGCTTCATGACAGGCATTGCGAATAATTAATAGAGGCATAAAAATTATGAATAAATACTCACTTGTTGTAGCTTCGAGGAAATCATCATGGTGTCTTGTCGTTTATGTACATAAACGATACCGCTACACTTTTTATCATTCTTATCACATTTTTTATGCTGCACATGGATGGTTTTGACCAAGTCTTGAAGGGCGCCTTCCTCACTCTAAGAGATATCACGCACAAACGCAGTAGAACGGCTTGGTTGGCACGATCGAAACCCATGATGTGTTGAAAACAAACATTCTTCACTTACCATAATGTCCTTGCACCTCACTTCATAATGAATGTTGGCTCGATTGAATGTGCTCATATGCACCTTGTCCCCACTGCGAAAGCATAGAACTTGTTTAATTTCTTCGATTACCTTTTTCGTGGCGGTGGCAGTGCAGGCCTGAAATAGGTTATAAAGTATCAAAAATACGGTGAATTGAAAATAAATGTCGGAATCAATAAATCATTCAAACAGTACTTATTACTTACCATGCAAGGAACATTGGAAAAGGATGTTCTCAACCATGATAATTTCCTATAAGCTGGACGGAAATCATGACCCCAAGTACTCATACAGTGTGCTTCATCAATCACGATCAATGATAGCATATTAACACGATGTAAATTCATCAAAACATCTTGAAATCTCGTCGTTTGAAGTAGTTCCGGCGTACAATACAAAAGTTTCACCATGGGCAATTTGGATTCCAACGACGCTGTCGCCACCTTCTTCCCCCCCTTTTGCTTTTGCTGCTGCAAGGTCGCATCTCTCAATCTTTGCATCACCTTTTGATTCTCCTTCTGACTCTGCGAGGAACATATTAACTCCGCTGCTACACCCTTACTCTTGAGTTGTTGCACCTGGTCCACCATCAATGCAATCAATGGTGAAATGACCACGGTCAATCCTGGCAATACTACAGCAGGCAGCTGGTAGCAAAGTGATTTCCCACCACCTGTGGCCATGATGACGATTTGAGATTGTCCTTTCAAGGAAGATTCAATAGCTATTGGCTGGAGGTTGCGAAGGGATGATATACCGAAGGTGCTTTTCATTTTTACCCTTGCTTGCTTCATAAGTGCATCATGTCTGGCTTGTGAAAATGAGGGGTTGTCCGTGATAGTTCCATTCTGACCAGTAGAGTTGCCAGTACAAGATACCGGAAAATGCTCCTTTTTATTTTGATACATATTATCGGGTGTTTTGGAATATTCTGAATTTGAATAGAGATCCTGTGTTTTTGACTCCATTGTTGTTTGAGATGACCTCTTCTTGATTTTTTCAGTTGAAGATTCTGAATGTCTTTTCTTCTTCATATCGGGTACGACAGAACCAAATAATGTAGATTTCATTTTTGACTTATTACGCGGAAACGATGATGATGACGATGATAGAAACGACGATTCATCTAGCTCCGAGAGATTCTCATCATCATCAATTTTCAAACCATCAGCAGTTACATGACCACTGTACACTATGCTACGTTCGACTTGATTATCATCATGCCGCGACTTGACATGGCCAGTCTCCATACTTCTTCTCAGGGATGTATTTTTTTTGCCTACCAATCGACTGCTGACCACAATGTTGTTTTGTTCATCATCTGTATCATTAATTTCAATGACATCTTTGACATTGCCAGTGGTAGTACCATGATGACCACAACGACTTGCACTGTCATCTCTAGATATTTTTCGTTTCCTTCTTTTCCTTGCAGATTCCGTTGATGCCACTGCCCATGTATGATTTGAATTTATTTTCTTGAACGATAAATGATTGTGATTTGCACGAGGTCCATCGTCATTGTTCATGTTGGTGAGGTCAATCACTGATCCCTTCGATTCCAATTCCCAACCTGACAGTGATTGTGGTTTAAGAGTATTGCACATTTCGCACCGTGAAACAGCCGACGAATTCGAAAATGTGCAGGAATTGCAACTCCATTCTTTATCACAGTCATTGGTATTGTCCATTACAGCACCGGTAAAAAAAAACTCTGGAGATGAAGAATCTTTCATTTTCATAGAAGGATCATTGGCCGGAGGTGTAAGTGTGTCTCTGCCTGATTATCTTGATGGTATGAAACAAGTCTAACTTTTGCGTCTAAGTTTACACCACATACAAAAACGGATTCAATTCAGGTTCTATGGTTTTCTATTTCCGAGAGGATGATGGAAACAGAGAAGACTGTACAATTGTTATTCCTCCTCAAGCGATTATGAAAGTTGAATTGATGACGGAGTTTGAAAAAAGTTGTGCTCCGTGCTCGGTCCTCTACATTACTGTATCATTTTTTGTACAGTACAGTAGTACACGACACAGAGTACCGTTACATACTCTAGAGCACTGTAGAGTGCATTAAGCTAAATTAATTCAATGTGATGAGTGATGAGGCTATTTGAACAGACAGTTGCTTGTTTTATTTTTCTTTGCCAGATGCCTCCTCACTTTTTTCATCGAAATGTGGATGCAAGAAAAGATACCCTATTTTATTCAATAGAATGAAATCTCAAGAAGTACAAATCAAGCTTCAAGACACAGTTAGTCAAAATACACTTGAAAGATGGAAAACATCACAAAAAAGTAGCATGGACATGAGTTACATTATTTGAGACAATGCTTCCCGTACATAACTTGAAATAAATGCAATTGAATAAATCATATGTCATATTTTAAGTTATTACCAATCATCTCCTTCGTCAATTTCAGGTTCTTGAGGTTCAATCGATGTGATGATTCCTACTGCAACAGTTTTATCCATGTCTCTTGCTGCAAAACGTCCCAATTGAGGAAATTCATCAAATCTCTCTACACACACCGGTTTGGTAGGTCTCATTTCCACCGTACAAGCATCTCCCGATTCCACAAATGGAGGATTGCTTTCTAGCACCTTGCCCGTTTGACGATCTTTCTTTTCCAATATTTTGAAACTGCATGCAACGTGGGCCGTATGACAATCAATTATGGGGCAATATCCATTGGAAATTTTCCCAGGATGATTCAGAATAATGCAATGAGCTGTAAACGATTTCACAACTTTCGCAGGATGGTCTCTTGCATTACTGGCAACATTTCCACGCTGCAGATCCTTTACTGCCACATTTTGCACGGCAAATCCAACATTGGACCCCGCACTGGCCTCCAATACGGATTTATGATGTCGTTCGACGCTCTGGACCGTGGTAACGATATTGTTGGGTGCAAAGGCTACCTCCATGCCCGGCCGAATGATGCCCGATTCGATCCTTCCCACAGGAACCGTCCCCACTCCCCCAATCTTGTACACATCTTGAATGGGGATTCGGAGAGGTTTGTCCACCGGTCGTGGGGGGACGTGACAAGCATCCAGTGCTTCCACCAAAGTCGGGCCATCATACCAACTGCTCATGGACTGAGTTTTTTCCACGATATTTTCCCCGCACCATCCAGATATGGGAACAAAAGTTACTTGATCATCATCGTCAAAACCTACTTCTCGAATATAAGTCATGGTTTCATTCTTACAATCATTGTAACGAGTTTCATCATATGGCAAAGGTTCTGTACAGTCCATCTTGTTGATTGCCACTATAAGCTGTTTGACTCCCAAAGTATGAGCCAATAGTAAATGTTCCTTCAATTGTCCATATTTCCCCACACCCTGCTCAAACATGCCATTACTGGCATCTACAACTAAAATTGCAACGTCTGCCTGTGACGTACCGGTAATGAGATTCTTTATAAAATCTCGATGGCCCGGTGCATCAATGATGGTGAAGCAGTGCTTGGAGGTTTCGAATTTCTGTAGGGAAATGTCAATGGTGATTCCTCGTTCTCGTTCGGCTTTGAGGTTATCGAGAATCCAGGCATATTTATAGGAATCTTTGCCCAGTTCTGTGGCTTCTTGTTCGTACCTTTCAAGAGTCTGGTGGTCGATGCATCCGAGTTGATAAAGTAAATGGCCAGCCGTAGTGGACTTGCCTAGTAGAGAAACAAATGAAGCAGCAAGCAAGGTGAGGATTTGTTTGCGTGATGATTTGGTTCATTGGTATATAATACAAGGTGAGTGAGATACAGTCCACATCTTTTCTTTCACGACACGAGACCTCCGATTCTTGGTAGGTAGTATTATGATATTACTTTCATACGTGGTACTGCCAATTAATATTTCGTACCTGAGTCAATGTGGCCAATAAATACCACAGAAATGTTAGCTTTACTACTAGCTTCCTTCATAATGTATGTCGTATGTGTGTTGTTGGTGATATACTACTTTGTTTTGTTGAGTCTATCTTACTTTTTAGAGAGTATTGCGATTATTTATATTTTTGTGAGATGTGAGTGTGAATGTTGAGCGAAGAATGAAAAGATTATGAGATGATGCCCGAGGCCGAGGAGAGGAGTTTTCTTATGCCTTCCCATTGCCCAAGTGCGGACAGTTCGCAGTTGTCACTTGTCACGACTTACATAATAGCAGCATCTAACCCGAAACGGGCGTAATAACATCAATCAATGACCAAGATAGATACCAAAATGCAAAGACAAAACATACAGTACACAATGCGTTATCCACAAAGACTTAATTGAAACTTATTTTATTGTGCACTCTAAAAAATTCAATTAGCCGCACAATGAATGATGACTACTTGAAAAGGGTGCATTGCAAAAATCAATCCTACCCGACACAAAACACACAAACAAGAAAAAAGAGAGTAAAAACTTGCAACTTGTATACAATCAAAAAAAGTCTCTCCTCCGCTGATACATGAGACTTTCAATCATTCAATCGATCGATCAATCAATAGCTAATCATTTTAAATGGTGCCACAAAACATCCAGCGTTTCTTCAAGATATCCTTAATCTCCTCGTTTCCCAAAAACGATGCCAGCTGGAGGGGAGTCTCGCCCTTTTTGTTCTTCACATCTCTCTTGGCCCCGGCACGAACAAGAAGCTTGACACATGCCGTATGTCCAAGTCTACATGCATCGTGCAAAGGAGTATCTCCCTCCACATCCACCATATTGACATCTGCACCACAATCCAATAAATATTCCACCACATGGTCATGGCCAAAGTAGCATGCTTTGTGCAAGGGAGTCCTTTCCGTAAAGTACTCCTTGGAATTGGGATTGGGCTTGCCCTCAATCGCTTTCATACGAATTAAGTTACCATGCATGGACATTTCACGAAAGTCATAATCCTCTTTGGATTCATCAGGGTTCTGTCCCGTTCGAAGTTCCACCATGGCATCCGGCTGACATTGCTCAGGACAACCAAGAGCAATCAACTTGCCAAAAGCATTGGCAAAGTCCGTAAAGAACTGTTTTTCATCGGCAGCGTACATCTTGACATACTTGAGAAAGGTCGCATCCTCAATGAGGCACATGTCGGTCGGGAGCATCATCAACTTTCCAGAGGGGTCGGTGTACTGAAGTGGGCCGTCCCACTCTCTTACCTTCCAACTGACTTCCAACAAATTGACAAAGTATTCATTGTCAAATTTAGTAGGATTCTTAGTCCACGGACCATCAAAGCCTGATCTCTTCTCATGACAAGATCCTACAGTATGAGCACCACTCAAGGCAACGATTTCCTGATCGTTGAACCCCATACGATAAAAAACTTCTCTCAAATGTTCGGCACCAAGGGTAGCATCCGGAAGTCTCCCATTCATGGGACAAGTAGCCCCATCGGGTGCATCCGATCTCCCAAACTTAAAGGGGACATCAGGACCTCCCATCAATTTAATGGCCTGAACACCTGCCAGTGTCCACAAATCCCCATAACTCAAATTGGGATACTTTCTCTTGACGGGAAGGAGGATCTTTTGCATAATGTCCAATCCTGCATTGGCCCCATCGGTGATTTCAGGATCAAAGCGCATGGTGGCACCGTTGGAGCCACCGGCTTGGGCGGAGTTATCGTTTTTGTCGTAGGTTCCGGATGCATGCCAAGCGAGACGGACCGTGAAGGGGCACACATTGGCCTTGCTGCTGACAATGTTGGAAGTGATTTCACTTCGGATGGCGTTTTCCATGGGAGTCTTGGGCGTAGCAGTGGACATTATGTTTGTTCTCTTGGTTTCTTGAGTAAGAATAAGTTGAGTACAGTAGAGAGTATTTGATTATGATTTTATAATATATATAATGATATCAACAAAATATCAAAAATATCAAAAATATGTACCTATCTAATACGGTAGCATGTACAGTATTTTGTGACTCTACTGACGACATCCATCACATACATGAGTTCTTTTCTTTCTCTTTTCTACGGTAAATGTACTGCGCCCTGCTACGGAGTATCTAGTACGTACCAACTATGGTGTAATCTTCCGTCTGTATTACCAGCAGAAGCAGATGTTCGCTGTGAAACGCCTAAAATTTAAAATTTAACGGCAACATTGCAAATCAACGTCTTTGAGCCTAAAATCAATATGGATAGAGCCTAAAACAATTGAAAGAAAAAATGATTGATGTTACTCTGTGCAGCCGGTAGCTTCATAAGAAAGGCTCCTGCCAGATTGAAACAAATAAAGCCTCATAGTTAAGTAGTACCACGCAAAATGACATTGCGAGTATCAGAGGAGGATCATGCAGATGAAAGCTACAATGTAGAACATCTATCTGCAATTGCACTTATTAAAGATGACGATGAATCTTATTCCTCTTGCTTGTTGAATGATGATTGTAATAAACTCAAGAAGAATGCAAAGTCTGTCATACAAAATTGTCCAATTTCTATGTTGGCGGCAGCAGAGGAAGGAAGCAAGAAAGACCTCGATGATGCTAGTACTAGTAGTACTACTAATTGTGCAACAGGAAACATCAATTGCACAGGAGATCATGATGGACTACTACTTACTAGTACTTCTACGACAGCAAGAAATCTCAGTTGCAAAGATCCTGATGGACGACTATTACTGAGTCGATATTATACAGTAGAACAAATCCAGCAGCATAACCTTGCACACCACTCCTGTGGTAAAGATGGCAAAAGTATAACATCATTTTGGTGCTGCATTGATGGTTTTGTAGTAGATGCAACGGAATACTACCAAACAAGAGTCCATCCTGGTGGTCAAAGAAAAGTATTACAAACAAATGATGCAAACATTGGGAGTGATAATAAACCAATGAGTTTTTCCTTTTCCAAAGGTAAGAATGCTCATTTTCCAGAAACTGCTAGAATCTTTCAAGAGAGTGTCAAACAGTTTTTGAAGGGTGTCAGTAATGAGGTTGTATTTCCAGATGTTATCAAAAAGAACGGTGAATTGGCTCGTGGTGGAACCATTTATATTATCGGTCGCTTATTGAATTCTTGAGAATAGGTTGTGGTGAACAAAGAATGATGATTGATGTAGGATCTATTAATTAATCTATTAGAGCAACTTGTAGGTACTAATAAGGAGTGTATACGTGTAGTAGAATCGAGTATGGTACTTTTACCTTTTACAGCGGCAGGACTAACTGCTACGGATATCGGTTAAAGAAGACGTTACTTTTTGAAATTTATAAATAAGTCGGTTGCTTCAACAAAGATTGGACTTCGCTCCCTCCTAATCTTTGTAAGGGCGTTTCTTTTGTATTTTTTTGTCCCGCCGAAATAACCCGCTTTCCCGTCTAACTGTAG